>CAXHUL010000501.1:58105-120000 GCA_964019695.1 Loripinus fragilis
CGATTCGAAAAATCGTGCGTGATTCGTACTAAATTCCTAATACCCCTATTCCACACAGGCCACGAATCGCGCGAATCGCCACAAATTGATTTTTTATTGATTCGGGGGATTCGTGAGGTTTCATTAAAACATTTTCTCCAATCGTGATGTTCTACAAGTCAGTCCTGATTCAGATACGATGGCTTTACGATGTCTTTACGAATATTCTGGGGAATCGGCTGGAATCGCGCAAGAATTAATTACGATTAGCAAAATAACTTTAGAACATGCTGCACGAAAGTTAAGGAATCAATTACGAATCAGTTAAGAATATGCCGAATGTAGCACGAATTGGGCACGAATAATCAGAAATCCGCGACGATTCGCCACGATTCGCGAGATTGATCCTGCAACTTGAGTATTGAAAACAGCTACTTATACGAGGGCTGTTCAAATATGAATGCAAGTAGCTTCATAACTTTCTTCACATATATGCTACGGCAAAATGTTATACCTTTCTGGAAAGCTCTATTTGTCACCTTTAAAATGGCACCAAACATAAAGAAACACTAACTACATTTCTCGAGTTACAGACCCTTATATAAAGGCCATTCCTGTATACTGAAGATTTTCTGAAGCAAATTACAATGCACATTTTGGTACATCAATGATATAGTGTCATATCTCTGTAAGTTTTAGACAAAATGGCACAAAATTTTAAATGCAAGTTTAAGTAACAATTTAAAAGTTGCTTGCAGGAAAAAGTTTATATAATCCTGTTTCAATCTCGAGTAAACGGACACGTTTGTGACGTCATTAATTTTATGATAAACGTCATTTTGAGTTATCTACTGGCGATTGAATAATAAATATCGCTGTGTCGTTTTCTTTGCGTTTTGCTGAAAACATGCTAAATATGTCATAAGGAAGTTTTCAAAATAATCCGTCCTCTATTTACAGAGTTATCCCACTTTATATAATTTTTCAAGCATGTTTCTGCTTCTTAATGACGTGTTTACATTAATTAAAATATGTTCAATCTGTCTAGTTCTCAAGACCAGGTAAGTAATTTTATTGTAAATAATGCCTAAAGTGGTCAAACTTAAAGTTTACGTTCAAATTTAGAACAAAGCCGCACCCGCACTGTTATGATAAAAAATAAGTATAAATTCTATAACCCCTTTCACTTAAGGTATTTTTGACTTGATAAAAATGCTTTTCAGCGGTTAAAAATTACCCACTATCCATCAATAATTTGTAGCAACAACTCAGTATGAGCGATCAACATATTGTCTTTGAGTTAAAACTAGTTTAAATGATGTTTCGTGCATTTTGTTATAGATAAGTTAAACTGAAAACTGAAAGGTGATGTTTTGTTTACCATTTATTTGCAAGCATAAAGAGACTTTAGTGAAAACGATTCGTTGTAATTTAACAAAAGCATGTCAGATTTTCGCAACTTTCACAGAATCATTGTGTAAGAGTATGGGGATACTTCCTTCAAAATTTCAAGAAATTTCACCTGTTCTTCGAAGAATAATACGCTCGTCTCTGTCACTGGTAGATGTTCAAAGCATTTAGTTTGTTAGTATACACACGTGACCCTCATTCAAAGGGCTATAACTCGATAAATATACTGTATTTTTCTTTTGGTCTGGTGCCACTTTAAAGGTGACATACAGTCCTTTATAGAAACGTTTACCATTTTGTCGTAGCATATATGTGAAGAAAGTTATGAAGCCACTTGCATTCATATTTGAACAGCCCTCGTATAGCTAGAAGAAAACAACTACATTAAAGTCGAGAGGCCCAGGCAATGACTCATTGACTTTGGAAAATATGGCAGTTCGCCATTGGCAAAATCACCAGCCAGGAGCTACTGACTGATCCTGATTGTGCTACAGAATCTGCCAAATATGTTTCAACTTCTAGGACTAGCTCACATGCGCGTGACGGGGTAATTAATCTAAGGGAAAATCCCTCTACTATATCTTCCTTGGTTTTATTGCTTGGCATAATCTCCTGATTCCCCGCGAATGAGCTAAGAGTAGCTACGAACGCCCAAAAACGCCTTACGCATTACTCGTACATTTGAATATGTATATTAGTATGTAATATCCCTATTCCACACAGGCCACGAATCGCCGGAATCGCCACAAATTGTTTTTTTTCTTATTCGGAGGATTCGTGAGGTTTCATTAATTTTTCTTCTCCAATCGCGATTTTCTATGAGTCAGTCCAGATTCAGATACGATGTCGTTACGAATATTCAGGGAAATCGTCCCATTTGGCTGGAATCGTGCAAGAATTAATCGATTAGCAAAATAACATTAGAAATGCTGCATGAAAGTTCAGGAATCAGTTACGAATCAGTTAACAATATGCCGAATGCAGCACGAATTGGGCACGAATTAACAGAAATCCGCGACGATTCGCCACGATTCGCGAGTTTTTCTCTCACGATATTTATAAAAAAGGCACATACATGCTTCGGGGCATCAGTTCCCAAATGAATGTTCCTCGTAATGCCTCAGTCACACACACACTTACGGACTCTGCGGATGGTACATAAAGCCCGTCCACAACTATCCGTTCATTCCGTAACGATACGTATCACATCTGCAGAGTACGTAACAGTTCGTATCTTATCCACAACTTACCGCAATGTCCTTTCCATCCGCGCCCAACTTTTGAAAAATATCAAAAAAGTTCTGCAGATGAAAACAACGCAATGATACGTAACGCTAGGCAAGAATACGTAAGTATTCGTATCGTATCCGCATCTTATTCATATCTGAACGTATCAAAACGTATCATTCCGCAGTCGACCCAAAGTTGCGGACTGGTACGGTTTCATTCGGGTCGTAACATTTAGTAACGCTTAGTTACTTATCGCATTCGGCGTATTTTTACCTGTAAACGCAGATTGTTGCGGATAGTTGTGAATGGCTGATTTCATATGCAGGTAAAAACGTACTGTTATAACCCCTTAGGTGGATGATGAAGCCCCTTGCTACAGCGCCTCTGGAACAGGAGAGTGAGTCTTCAACTATCGTCTTGCTCGTGCCAGACGATGTGTTGAGAATGCATTTGGCATACTGACCATAGGAGCGAATAGAATATCCGCAGAAAGTGTATGCAGGAAAGACTGAATGTTCTAAGATTTAAACCATGGAGATTTTTTTACATGAGTGTTGATGTATTATTGCATTTATTAAATGAGATGAGGAAAATTGATAATATTTGAGGCTCTGCCAAGGATGTTATCATTTATCATTAACATTTGTTCAATAATTTTTGAACGCAAATGCAATGTTCTGTTTGTCATATGACATATTTGCATTTGCATGTATAGATAAAAGTCCAAACTGTCAAGAATCTTACCTAATATTACTCAAAAACCGATGTCATATAGTAGCGTATGTGTAACTTATTTGTCTATATCTACAAATGGATTATCATATTATTTGCTTGGCCTCCTTTTAGATTATGCGACATCTGCGTCTTTATCCGCTGTCTCTTGCTGACTATGTATGAGGCGTAGGAAATGGCTAGATATATACTTGTCATCCTGTTGAGATGTTTGAGGTTGAGAGTGTTCTTTCTAGAGACTATGCTTATTTGCTGCTTCTTCTTTCCAGGCATAATGTTTAAAACGAACGATAGGGTGCCAAGTCTGCGGTTGCAAACGTCACAATTAGACCCACTAAGTATATATATATATATATATATATATATATATATATATATATATATATATATATATATATATATATATATATATCTTCAAATAAAGAATAAAAATTCGCCTTGTTTTTTCTTCTAATTTAATTCTTAACGCGTTTCACTACTGTGTAGATCTTCAGAAGACATTATTTTAAACGACGTCAGCGTCTATAGCAACAACGTTATTAAATACAGGAAGTGACGTCACAAGTATTATAATGTAATAATAGGTAGAAATGTTGTGAAAAAGATTGACAGATTTAAGAATTCTAAATGCTTTTATTCAATTTTGGTTTAAAAAGGCTAATGAAATGTTTTTCTTTCATTTTGCGTGCGGAGACGCAATCGGTCTGCATTTTGTAAAGTGGCAGAATTGAAAATTTAACGGGTTGAAATCTTGCACAGTTCGCAATATGGTTACTGACATACAGTATTCGAACTCTAAACTATAGGTAGCTGCGTCTTGCCCCGAACGGGAAGGGGATAACGACAACTGTCCCCGAATGGTGCGTTTCTGCGCATGCGTCATTTGTTTTTAAAATAGACCGCCAAAAACTCCAATGTCTATTAATAGCGCTTAACAAGATGCAGCTTTTAAATAAGATAAGACTTTATGTAGAAGTCATATTTTTAAGATGCCTGAAATAGGGATGGATGCCTCTATGGATGCTTAATGTAAATAATCGCACATCATTTCCAACAATTTCCTACAATATGCCCCCGAACCCAATCCTCCATTTAGACTCAGATCAGCCTTTGCGTATGTGCAGTTGTAAACGTATCAGTGTATTTGCTTTTTCCTTTTTGAGGATGACATTCACAAGCGCAAATTTCTTTAACTATGATCAGACGATGGCTATCGCCTGCACATATATCATATAAGGCTAGCCTGGAAACATGTCCTAATTCCTGTAATAAAATGAAGGCAAATGGATGTGCGTGTTTCCCCTTAGATAAACGTACAACTATGTTCTGAAGTCGTTGTGATGAGACAGTCAGAACTGGATGAGCGTATTTCTATATCAGATATGACTATACACTGATACGTTTACAACTGCACATACGCAAAGGCTGATCTGAGTCTAAATGGAGGATTGGGTTCGGGGGCATATTGTAGGAAATTGTTGGAAATGATGTGCGATTATTTACATTAAGCATCCATAGAGGCATCCATCCCCGTTTCAGGCATCTTAAAAATATGACTTCTACATAAAGTCTTATCTTATTTAAAAGCTGCATCTTGTTAAGCGCTATTAATAGACATTGGGGTTTTTGGCGGTCTATTTTAAAAACAAATGACGCATGAGCAGAAACGCACCATTCGGGGACAGTTGTCGTTATCCCCTTCCCGTTCGGGGCAAGACGCAGCTACCTATAGTTTCGGACAGTAACGGGTCATTGCGGATAAATGCGAATGTCAGCGGATTGATGCGTTCCATTGAACCGACACAAAGCGGAAAGATACCAATAGATACAGACTACATCCCTTTCATTACCTTCCCTTACCTTTAGATACGAGTAAATGCGAATTGATACCTTTAGATGCGAACTGTTGCGTATGTATATATATATATATATATATATATATATATATATATATATATATATATATATATATATATATATATATATATATCCAAAAAAGAAAGTCTACAATACAGGAAATTAAATCTTCAAATAAAGAATAAAAATTCGCCTTGTTTTTTCTTCTAATTTAATTCTTAACGCGTTTCACTACTGTGTAGATCTTCAGAAGACATTATTTTAAACGACGTCAGCGTCTATAGCAACAACGTTATTAAATACAGGAAGTGACGTCACAAGTATTATAATGTAATAATAGGTAGAAATGTTGTGAAAAAGATTGACAGATTTAAGAATTCTAAATGCTTTTATTCAATTTTGGTTTAAAAAGGCTAATGAAATGTTTTTCTTTCATTTTGCGTGCGGAGACGCAATCGGTCTGCATTTTGTAAAGTGGCAGAATTGAAAATTTAACGGGTTGAAATCTTGCACAGTTCGCAATATGGTTACTGACATACAGTATTCGAACTCTGGCATCTCTTATTTGTTGTCTATGGACAGTAAGGCGATGACGGAGGGTGTCACCTGTTTCCCCAATATATTCTTCGTCACAGCCTTTGCATTTAATTACATAAATAAGGTTTTTAGCGTCGCATGACATAGTTGTTTTTACCTTAAACGTTTTACCGCATTTAAACAAAAATTCGTTGTCAGTCATTAAGTAATCACACACCCCACAATTAGGTCTATTGCATTTTGTTATTTTTGGTGATTCTTGTATTTCCTCAAATTTTGCTCTTGTCAATAGTTTTTTTAGATTCCAAGGTTGGCGTTTACTTTTTATGATTGGATAATTTTGCATTATTTCTTTCATTGTTTCATCTTCATGCAAAATAGGTAAGTTTTGTCTTATTGTATTAAACATTTCAGGGTTTTTGGGGTTAAATGTGGAGACAAACGGTATTATGTTTTCATTTTTCTTCTCCCTAACCACCCTTAAATCTTCCCTGGAAACATTCATGGCTTTCTGGATTCCCTTGTCAATGACATTTTTGGGATATTTTTGATTTATTAATACTATTCTTAATTCATCCATGCGTTTTTGTAGAGTTGCTTCATTTGTGACAATACTTCTTATTCTGCGTGCTGGTGAGAATGGAATACTAGTTTTGGTGTGTTTTTGGGGTGACAAGAATTAAAAAGTAAATATTGTTTGCTATCTGTTGGTTTATAATATATATCTGTTTCAATTTTAGTGTTTTCTCGTTTAACTAAAACGTCCAAAAAGGGTTGCTGTACATTACTATATTCCATTGTAAATTTTATATCTGGGTGTAGGTTATTTAACAAATTGTTTAATTCAAGTAAATCTGACTTTGATTTAGTCCATGGAATAAAGCAGTCATCAAGAAATCTTTTCCAGTTATGTATAAACTCTTCTGCATATTGACTGCCATATATTTCATGTATCTGTTTATATAATTTTTCCTCTAAATATCCTATTACTAGGGTTGCATAAACAGGCGCAAATTTTGTCCCCATTGCAGTTCCTTTCGTTTGACGATAATTTTTCTCATTAAAACAAAATGTGTTATTTTTTAATATAAACTCTATACCTTCTATAATGAATTTTTTGGGAAATCTAGATGGGGTATCATTTGGATATTTTCTGAGCCAATATTTGATGGCTTCAATTCCAAGCTCATGTGGAATATTTGAATATAATGATTCGACATCAAATGATGCCAGAAGTGTATTTTCGGGTACAGCAGAGGGTAAATGATTCAAGAAATCTGTTGTATCCCTAAGGTAACTTTTTACTCGTTTTGTTAAAGGGCGGAGTAAAATGTCAATTAAATTGCTCAAACGATGAGTTTGGCAGGCTGGTCCCGCAATGGTTGGTCTAAATTTAAGATTGGTTACATTTTCAACTTGTACATAATGAGTATCAAATTGATCACATGCATTTCTTATTTCGTCACTTTTGTGAACTTTAGGTAAACCATAAAAGTTACTAGGTTTTCTTTCAAAATTTGACAAATAGTCAAATTCTTTTTGTGTTAAATTATCTTTATAGTTCTTAATAAATTTGTTGTATTTTATTCTATCTGTTTTTTGCGGGTCAGTATCTAATTTTTCGTAATATTTTTTGTCTGAAAGCATATTTTCGACTATTTCTTTATAGTGTTCCCTATCCATTATGACAACAGCTCCACCCTTATCAGCTTCCTTAATAATAATTGATTGGTCATTTGCTAGAGATTTAATAGCATTTCTTTCTGCTAAAGATATATTATATTTATTGTTTAAGTTAGATTTAATGGTAGGTGTATTTTGCACATTTTAAATATACCTATCTAATGCTGCATTACGATTTCTTGGAGGAATAAAATCACTTTTGTTTTTAACTAGAGAAATATCTGGGTCTTCTGTGCCATAAAAATATTCTGCTAGGCGTAATTTTCTTGTGAATTCAAATATATCCTCTTTTAATTCTTGTTGGTTTCCCCGCTCAGGGGTTGGCGTAAATTTTAAGCCTTTTTCTAATATTTTTTGTTCAGAATCTGTCAATCTTTTTCGTGATTGGGTCGACTGCGGAATGATACGTTTTGATACGTTCAGATATGAATAAGATGCGGATACGATACGAATACTTACGTATTCTTGCCTAGCGTTACGTATCATTGCGTTGTTTTCATCTGCAGAACTTTTTTGATATTTTTCAAAAGTTGGGCGCGGATGGATAGGACCTTGCGGTAAGTTGTGGATAAGATACGAACTGTTACGTACTCTGCAGATGTGATACGTATCGTTACGGAATGAACGGATAGGCTTTATGTACCATCCGCAGAGTCCGTAAGTGTGTGTGTGACTGAGGCATTACGAGGAACATTCATTTGGGAACTGATGCCCCGAAGCATGTATGTGCCTTTTTTATAAATATCGTGAGAGAAAAACTCGCGAATCGTGGCGAATCGTCGCGGATTTCTGTTAATTCGTGCCCAATTCGTGCTGCATTCGGCATATTCTTAACTGATTCGTAACTGATTCCTGAACTTTCATGCAGCATTTCTAATGTTATTTTGCTAATCGTAATGAATTCTTGCACGATTCCAGCCAAATGGGCCGATTTCCCTGAATATTCGTAACGACATCGTATCTGAATCTGGACTGACTCATAGAAAATCGCGATTGGAGAAGAAAAATTAATGAAACCTCACGAATCCCCCGAATAAGAAAAAAAAAACAATTTGTGGCGATTCGGGCGATTCGTGGCCTGTGTGGAATAGGGATATTACATACTAATATACATATTCAAATGTACGAGTAATGCGTAAGGCGTTTTTGGGCGTTCGTAGCTACTCTTAGCTCATTCGCGGGGAATCAGGAGATTATGCCAAGCAATAAAACCAAGGAAGATATAGTAGAGGGATTTTCCCTTAGATTAATTACCCCGTCACGCGCATGTGAGCTAGTCCTAGAAGTTGAAACATATTTGGCAGATTCTGTAGCACAATCAGGATCAGTCAGTAGCTCCTGGCTGGTGATTTTGCCAATGGCGAACTGCCATATTTTCCAAAGTCAATGAGTCATTGCCTGGGCCTCTCGACTTTAATGTAGTTGTTTTCTTCTAGCTATACGAGGGCTGTTCAAATATGAATGCAAGTGGCTTCATAACTTTCTTCACATATATGCTACGACAAAATGGTAAACGTTTCTATAAAGGACTGTATGTCACCTTTAAAGTGGCACCAGACCAAAAGAAAAATACAGTATATTTATCGAGTTATAGCCCTTTGAATGAGGGTCACGTGTGTATACTAACAAACTAAATGCTTTGAACATCTACCAGTGACAGAGACGAGCGTATTATTCTTCGAAGAACAGGTGAAATTTCTTGAAATTTTGAAGGAAGTATCCCCATACTCTTACACAATGATTCTGTGAAAGTTGCGAAAATCTGACATGCTTTTGTTAAATTACAACGAATCGTTTTCACTAAAGTCTCTTTATGCTTGCAAATAAATGGTAAACAAAACATCACCTTTCAGTTTTCAGTTAAACTTATCTATAACAAAATGCACGAAACATCATTTAAACTAGTTTTAACTCAAAGACAATATGTTGATCGCTCATACTGAGTTGTTGCTACAAATTATTGATGGATAGTGGGTAATTTTTAACCGCTGAAAAGCATTTTTATCAAGTCAAAAATACCTTAAGTGAAAGGGGTTATAGAATTTATACTTATTTTTTATCATAACAGTGCGGGTGCGGCTTTGTTCTAAATTTGAACGTAAACTTTAAGTTTGACCACTTTAGGCATTATTTACAATAAAATTACTTACCTGGTCTTGAGAACTAGACAGATTGAACATATTTTAATTAATGTAAACACGTCATTAAGAAGCAGAAACATGCTTGAAAAATTATATAAAGTGGGATAACTCTGTAAATAGATGACGGATTATTTTGAAAACTTCCTTATGACATATTTAGCATGTTTTCAGCAAAACGCAAAGAAAACGACACAGCGATATTTATTATTCAATCGCCAGTAGATAACTCAAAATGACGTTTATCATAAAATTAATGACGTCACAAACGTGTCCGTTTACTCGAGATTGAAACAGGATTATATAAACTTTTTCCTGCAAGCAACTTTTAAATTGTTACTTAAACTTGCATTTAAAATTTGGTGCCATTTTGTCTAAAACTTACAGAGATATGACACTATATCATTGATGTACCAAAACGTGCATTGTAATTTGCTTCAGAAAATCTTCAGTATACAGGAATGGCCTTTAAATAAGGGTCTGTAACTCGAGAAATATAGTTAGTGTTTCTTTATGTTTGGTGCCATTTTAAAGGCGACAAATAGAGCTTTCCAGAAAGGTATAACATTTTGCCGTAGCATATATGTGAAGAAAGTTATGAAGCTACTTGCATTCATATTTGAACAGCCCTCGTATAAGTAGCTGTTTTCAATACTCAAGTTGCAGGATCAATCTCGCGAATCGTGGCGAATCGTCGCGGATTTCTGATTATTCGTGCCCAATTCGTGCTACATTCGGCATATTCTTAACTGATTCGTAATTGATTCCTTAACTTTCGTGCAGCATGTTCTAAAGTTATTTTGCTAATCGTAATTAATTCTTGCGCGATTCCAGCCGATTCCCCAGAATATTCGTAAAGACATCGTAAAGACATCGTATCTGAATCAGGACTGACTCGTAGAACATCACGATTGGAGAAAATGTTTTAATGAAACCTCACGAATCCCCCGAATCAATAAAAAATCAATTCGTGGCGATTCGCGCGATTCGTGGCCTGTGTGGAATAGGGGTATTAGGAATTTAGTACGAATCACGCACGATTTTTCGAATCGGGGAATTCGTGGCCAATGTTTTGAACAGTTCAAAACTTTTGAGCCGAATTTTCGATAGGCCTACAAATTGCACGAACTCACTACGGACTGTGCTAATCAGTTAAAACTTCACGAACTGAGTACGATTCAGCCACGAATCCAAATATTTGTCAATTCGTGTCAATTCGTGGGATTCGGGGCCTGTGTGGAATAGGGGTATAAATCATCGTCCATTTGCATGACTCCCAGGGAGGACAATGATGAGCAAGCTTTTGGTCAAATCATTGTACGTTTCACATTTGATGAATTTTCGAAACGTTTGTCTCTCTATGAGTATGTGTATGTGGGGTTTGGTGATGAGAGATTACAGTACAACTTAACGTTTTCCACTGGTCCGCTGTGTGTTTATAGGCGGGGAGAGGGATGGGTCGAAGACAGATACATCCGGTTTAGCACAATCCCAGTTCCAACCGTATCAATTACAAGTTGCATTCTAGATTTCTACGTTTTCGATAATTTCGACTTGTTAACTCAACTAAAATTTGGTGCCATTTTGTCTAAAACTTACAAAGATATGACACTATATTCGCACGTGTACCCAAATGTGCATGGCAATTTGCTTCAGAAAAACGCCAGTATACAGGAATGGCCTTTATATAAGCGTCTGTAACTCGAGAAATGTAGTGAGTTTTTCTTTATGTTTGGTACCACTTTAAAGACGACAAATAGTTCTTTCCAGAAAGGTATGACATTTTGTCGTAGCATAAATGTTAAGAAAGTTATGAAGCTACTTGCATTCATATTTGAACAGCCCTCGTATACATGATGACATGGCTGTAACTGTAACAGTTACTTAGATCTATGGAAAAATGAATTTTAATAGGTGGGCACTCGCAATTACAGCTGTACCAACAACTCTCACATCACGATTTCAGACAACTGGTTACGCACGAGTGCTGTAATTCATAATGTATAAGGCGTGAGCTAGGAGGAACGGGTACAGGATGTTTATTTCAGTTTACATACTATGCGAATGGGCTAAGAGTAGCTACGAATGCCCCAAAACGCCTCCGAATCGATTACGATGTCAAAGAATGCCTTAGGAATTTGGTACGAATCACGCACGATTTTTCGAATCGGGGAATTCGTGGCCTATGTTTTGAACAGTTCAAAACTTTTGAGCCGAATTCTCGATAGGCCTACAAATTGCAAGAACTCACTACGGACTATGCGAATCAGTTAAGATCTTCACAAACTGAGTATGATTCAGCCACGAATCCAAATATTTGTCAATTCGTGTCTATTCGTGGGATTCGGGACCTGTGTGGAATAGGGGTATTATAGCAATGATGTTATTTGGAATAGTACAACAATCTTCTGTTGGCTTTACCAGAGGATGAGAGATGCCCGATCAAGCTCCATTGACATACATAAATTTGCGAGAGAAATACATGTAAATGTTACTATTTTAGTAACTTGCTTCTCGATCGGGCTCCATTTTATCATTTTTATAGTGGTCTCAGAAAATGAAAATTATGTATCACAGTTTTAACGGATTTTCACCAAATTTCAACGGTCTAAAGATGAATAAATTTCCAAACTATTGACCAATCAGATTTATTTTAAACTGTCTAGAAAAAAGTTATTAAGGCTTGAAATCAGGCTTTTTTCTGGTTGTCTGTGGTTCCCGTTCGGGATCTTAAGAAAGTTGTGATTCCTGATCGGGAAACAGTGACTCCTATTTGGGAAGGTGTGAAAAACTATTTGATTCCAGAACGGGATACATGCAGATTGTTCATCACATTCATCAATGACATAGCACCATGTAGCATTGCTTTTAGCATACCATGTAGTGTTACCCATATGTGATGATTATATATTTGAGCCTGTGCATGTGAGTTTCAACAATGTGGCATTTTAACATGTATAGACTCGCACGAGCCTCTGTAGCCTCTTTTTAAGCTTAGAAACTCGAAATGGCGTTCAGTCAGAAGCTTAACTATCATAGAATACTCGAGCGACTAGCAAAGGCTCTGATCAGATTGCGCGTATGCGCAGGCTAATCTAAGGCTTTGCTGGTCGCCCATACCACATTGTTTGAAATCTCATGTACTGGCTCATTTGTCTTAACAGTTTTCAGTATAAACTGAGCCCCAACAGCTAATAAAGATTAAGAATTTTGTAATATTTTTTTCTTTTAAAGAAATTTATTCTGATATTTAAAAGCAATCAAAGAGGTACGTAGACCCAGTTCACACGTGTTCACATTATACAAAATTAGCAAATAACAATTTTGTTCTTCTTGTCAAAATGGGTTCTTTTATGATAAAATATCTACAAATTACTGAAATGATGTGTGGTTGGTTGACACTTTGCTTGTTGTTGCGTTCGTTGATTGCAGGCGTTTTGTGTTGGACCCTTGTTTTGTTAATTGATTCTAGATGTCCCACAAGTTGAACAGAGAATTTCTTTAATTGTGTTGTGAAGTCCGTGTTCTGTCTCTTGCACAGGGTACCATGGGTTAATATGCAGTCTGTGATTGTGGCATTCAACCAACCATACCTCTTTGATTGCTTTTAAATATCTGAATAAATTTCTTTAAAAGAATAAAATATTACAAAAGTCTTAATCTGTATTAGCTGTTGGGGTTCAATTTATACAGAAAACTGTTAAGACAAATATATAATCATCACATATGGGTAACACTACCATACCTGACCCAGGATACCATTGGGAAAGTAAAAAAACTCACAATTAGACATCACAAACGAAAGCCAAGAGGTCAGGCATTTCCCAGCATGTGACCACAAGGCATCAATAAACAGACGCGCACGAAAGCATAACAAACACAAGACAGAAATAACATACATGATCCACAAAAGAACTACCGCCTTTGAACGGTCAGTAAAACACTTTTCTTGAGGGCTTAAACCGGTTTCATGGCGCCAACCTCTTAGTTCAGATGTGGATTAAGACACATAGATGTTTGGTTTGCATGAAAGACCCTAACTTATCAAATCATCATCTCCTAGAACATATGAATCAATATATAAAAGGAGATAAAGCAAAGATAAGGACTCAACAGTGAATAAAACTGAATACCGGAGCAAAAGAAATCCAACAGCTAAACCCCGGTGGGCTTGGCAAGAGCCAAAGCATCCTGCCCCTACCATCTCATCAATAGATAAGTCTTGAAGTCGGAACCGTCATAAATCTTATCCTCATCTATGTACAGTTGCTTTATTTTGATTGTTATCAAATTGACAAGTTTACATCCACTTTGGAAACCGAACATAGCTTTTCGCATGCTTTGTAATTGTTCATGTTTTTGTTGTGGTCTGCTGAAATTTTTAAAAGTAACTTTTTCAAATATATCTTTCAACACAAATAGAGTTTCAAACGATTTTGGATCCAGATCAGAACCGACGATATTGGTCTATCAGCTGTTTGCGAATGTTATCAGCAGACAACAAAAGTCGTGGACAGCAAGCGAATAGAAGTTGATATTTTGCCTAAAAATGTACATGAGTTTTTATATCATCTGATATTATGTATTTTACATTTTTGACATTATGAACTTATTTATTCCACAAACAGTTTATGGCAGTAACGTAAGGTAAATCCCCAAACCGTTATAACTTTCAATAATTGTATGAGATCTACTGATAACTTAAATTTAGTACCAAAACATATTTTGACCTCACTGTCGAAACCTCCTTGTTTAACTAGAACTGTCAGAGAATCTGACTATAGCCCCGCTGCAGCGCTTTTCATGCAATACAAAGGCCAATTTCTAAAGATATTGAGAAAGAAAATCTAAAAACATTAGGCAAGAACAAAATTCTGACATTAATCAATGGCCATAACTCTGTTACAAATAAGCAAAAAATAACAGCTAACAGTCACAAGCTAGATCTTCTTAATACCAAAAACCAATGCATATATAAAATTTGGTGAAATTCTGTCAATTTGTTCTGAAGATATTGAGCAGAAACGTAATTTTGGCATAAATCAAGGGCCAAAACTCTGGTTCAGATAACCGAAAAATAGTGTTTAACAGTCCCAAGCTAGATATTGTCAATATCAATTCATATATAAAATTTGGTGAAATTCTGTCAATTTGTTCTCAAGATATTGAGCGGAAACAAAATTCTGGCGTAAATCAAGGGCCAATATTCTGGTACAAATGTGCTAAAATTATGTGTAACAATCCCAATTTAGATCTTGTCAATATGAATGCATATATAAAATTTGATGAAAATCTGTCAAGGACCTCTGACACTTTGATAGGATATCTGCCTATTTTTCAGATGCTTCCCAAATTTTCCCTATGCATAAGATATCGCTGGTATTCTTTTGAAAAGGAGGCTTGATGTATTAGGAACAAATTAAGGTTATTATTAGACAGGCAGATCCCTACGACAAAACAGGAGACGCTACCAAAGGGGGTAGGGGTTGCAAAATTTGACTTCACCAAAACACTTAGAAATTAATTATTTTCACGTGTAAGGGTATTATATCATCATACATCGATTATAATCCCATTGAATGTATTTTAAAGTCCAAAATCATGAGCATTTTAATGATTATTTTGGTTGTTGTTTTTTCTATCTGATTTGTTAAGAAATATTTTGAAGTGCAACTGTAGTCCATATTCAACCTTGATGACAATGTATTTACCTGGTGCAATATTATGCAGCAATGTACTCTAACAATTCATCCATGCATAAAGTACACCTAGTCAATGGCCATGTAGTTTATGTGTATTGGATAGATACAGTATATGTGCAAAATAATCTACCAACTGAATTTAGTAAAAGGACAATTTTCATAATCTAAAGAAAAATATGCTAACACGTTGAAATATTTCATGACTAATGGGTTATAAAAAGGAAGCTTACTTGTACTTATTATTTCATTATACTGGAAAAAAAGATTTTCAAGAGAGCACACGAAAATTCCAAATGCTAATGATTGGGCTCGCCAAGACGTCACATTTTGGGCTGTGGGATATCATTCCCCCCCCGAGTCCCAGCTAGCTTTTCACATATATCATGTAAAATATCAGAACACACTTAGGTGCAAAAGGATTAGTTGGGACTCGGGGGGGGGAATGATGTTTTAAAAATATTTTTCTATTTCCTATATGTATAATACAAAAAGTGACCATTTTAGCCCCAAAATAAAGCCGAACATTTATGGAAATAGGAAATCAAATGCAAAATCATAAAATAGAGACCAACAGAGAGCTTATATATGAAGATGGAAGCATTTGATCGACTTTAATTTTTATCAAGATTATAGGCAGCGATACACTGTGATTCCCATTACCACCGTCAGAGGTCCTTTGTTCTCAAGATATTGAGCGGAAACGAAACTCTGGCGTAAATCAAGGGCCATAACTCTATTCAGATGGGCGAAAAATGATGCGCAACAATCCCAAGCTAGATCTTGTCAATATCAATGCATATAAATTCTGTCAATTTGTTCTCGAGATATTGAGCGGAAACGAAATTCTGCCTTAAATCAAGGGCCATAACTCTGGCACAAATGTTCTTTTGAGTACCCAAAAAAATTTCTTATCTGGAGGCATACCGGTTTAATTTAATTCTTTTATAAAATTTGATCCTGTGGTCCCAATATCAGGTAGGCCCAAATGAAACAAATAAGAGGCAGCCCACTGGATTCCACAGGCCCGACATGACTGAAAAACAGTTTACATAGGGCATATACGAATAACTATAACACAAAGCGTATTTATAGCGTGCACGTACACATTGGTCAATATTAAATAGGTATATACATGACCTGGAAAAACGGCATTACGGTGTTTATCTTGCGATCGAGTCTTATCCTGCACGGAATGTCGTCTGCTTACTATCCTGATAGCCAACAAGAAAACATACTGAACCATGAGCGTCGTTCTAACCGTATCAGTGATCACAGTGTAAAAAGTGTCCCTACTATATCACATCAGCAGATGCGAAAGCAGACGACATTTACATTTTACAGTTTTCATCATGCAGGAGCCCCGCCGTAAAGTCGTGAGGAAGGGTCAAACAATTACTATGTGGTACATCATGGTACATTTGTCTCTCAAAGTATCAAACCCCACGGACTTAATTTACCCACATGCCTGTATTTGGAGGCGCTAAATCAATCATAATCCCTCCCCGCCCCCAGTTATTAATATCCTATGGAAATGAAATAATTTGGTCTCAGTGAGAACAAATTGTTTCATTTTCAAGGGATATTTAGGCAAACCCCACACCTTTATGTAGATGAACCCCCTTTCCAGAAATTCTGGATCCGCCCCTGCACACAATAGACTGTCCGAGGTTCGCTGTACCGGGTCTTTTGATTGTCATGCAGAAATGTTCGAAATGTATGTTGGTGTCTTCAATTCAACCCTTTAATCCATATTATCAAGGACACTCAGACAAGCAGTGGAGACCCAAATGGAATGCGGTATAGAGCGGCATTTCATCTGGACCTGCAATGTTTGCTTTGGTAGGGATATCCGGCACTTATGCATGCGCGGATCCAAGGTGTTTTATTATTATTATTATTATTAACGAGCGGATCCAAATACAACTAAAATCGTACCATCGTCGGCCGGCCAGCGAAACGCCTGTTAAATGGCGTTTCGCTGGCGTGCCGAGGATGGCCCAACATTGTATTCTAGCTTGGTAGATTTGTGATTTTAAGGGTATCCGGACCTGTATTGCAGAGAGACCCAATATTTTTGTGATTTTTCAGGGGGGTCCGGACCTCCTGTCCCCCTCTGGATCCGCATATGCTTATATGAGGAATAGTCCATAAGAATGAAAGGAGCGTGCGAGTCGGAGAAAAATAATCAGGCAAAACGGCAAGGTCCACAATACAGCCAACGTCAATGGTTAAAGCAGTGATTAGATATTTAAACCAGGGCGTCTAAGCGTATCAGTCCTTCCATATCCACTCAGACTGGCTAAGGCTCTATGGGGTTTTTGGCCCCTCTGAGTGAAAAACGACTCCACTTGTTCAAAGTGCTCGTACTTCTCAATACATCTGGTTATTTTGTTTTCTATGAAATGGTTAGATATTTGAACAAAATGCCTTCTATCCATTCATCTAATTATATCCCAATCAGACTGGTTAAGTCTCTTTGGAGTTTTGGCCACTCTGAGTGCAATATGATTCCAAATGTTGCAAGCTCTAGCTCGTACTTCTCAGTACATACGGGTTTTTTGTTTCTATGAAAGTTAGATATTTGAGCATGGTGTCTTAACACATTCATCTAATTATATTCCAATCAGACTGGTTAAGGCTCTTTGGAGTTTTGGCCACTCTGAGTGCAATATGATTCCAAATGTTGAAAGCTCTAGCTCGTACTTCTCAGTACATACGGTTATTTTGTTTCTATGAAAGTTAGATATTTGAGCATGGTGTCTTAACACATTCATCTAATTATATTCCAATCAGACTGGTTAAGGCTCTTTGGAGTTTTGACCACTCTGAGTGCAATATGATTCCAAATGTTGAAAGCTCTAGCTCGTACTTCTCAGTACATACGGTTATTTTGTTTCTATGAAAGTTAGATATTTGAGCATGGTGTCTTAACACATTCATCTAATTATATTCCAATCAGACTGGTTAAGGCTCTTTGGAGTTTTGACCACTATGAGTGCAATATGATTCCAAATGTTGAAAGCTCTAGCTCGAACTTCTCAATACATACGGTTATTTTGTTTTTTCATTGAAAGTTAGATATTTGAGCATGGTGTCTTAACACATTCATCTAAATATATTCCAATCAGACTGGTTAAGGCTCTTTGGAGTTTTGACCACTCTGAGTGCAATATGATTCCAACTGTTGAAAGTTCTAGCTCGTACTACTATATTTTTGTGATTTTTCAGGGGGGCTTGGCCACTCTGAGTGCAATATGATTCCAAATGTTGCAAGCTCTAGCTCGTACTTCTCAGTACATACGGGTTTTTTGTTTCTATGAAAGTTAGATATTTGAGCATGGTGTCTTAACACATTCATCTAATTATATATAAGGCTCGAGCTAGATAATATGGTGTCTTAACACATATTCTTAACACATATATATGTATGTCTTACATATGGTTAAGGCTCGTTAGAGCTTTGACCACTCTGAGTGCAAATATGATTCCAAATGTTAAAAGCTGTAGCTCGTACTACTCAATACATATGGTTATTTTGTTTTCTATGAAAGGGTTAGATATATGAGCATGGTGTCTTAACACATTCATCTAATTATATCCCAATCAAACTGGTTGAGGCTCTTTGAAGTTTTGACCACTCTGAGTGCAATATGATTCGAAATGTTAAAAGCTCTAGCTCGAACTTCTCAATACATACGGTTATTTTGTTTCTATAAAAGTTAGATATTTGAGCATGGTGTCTTAACACATTCATCTAATTATATTCCAATCAGACTGGTTGAGGCTCTTTGAAGTTTTGACCACTCTGAGTGCAATATGATTCCAAATGTTAAAAGCTCTAGCTCGAACTTCTCAATACATACGGTTATTTTGTTTCTATGAAAGTTAGATATTTGAGCATGGTGTCTTAACACATTCATCTAATTATATCCCAATCAGACTGGTTGAGGCTCTTTGGAGTTTTGACCACTCTGAGTGCAATATGATTCCAAATGTTAAAAGCTCTAGCTCGAACTTCTCAATACATACGGTTATTTTGTTTCTATGAAAGTTAGATATTTGAGCATGGTGTCTTAACACATTCATATAATTATATTCAAATCAGACTGGTTAAGGCTCTTTGGAGTTTTGGCCACTCTGAGTGCAATATGATTCCAAATGTTGAAAGCTCTAGCTCAAACTTCTCAATACATACGGTCATTTTGTTTCTATAAAAGTTAGATATTTGAGCATGGTGTCTTAACACATTCATCTAATTATATTTCAATCAGACTGGTTGAGGCTCTTTGAAGTTTTGACCACTCTGAGTGCAATATGATTCCAAATGTTAAAAGCTCTAGCTCGAACTTCTCAATACATACGGTTATTTTGTTTCTTTGAAAGTTAGATATTTGAGCATGGTGTCTTAACACATTCATCTTATTATATCCCAATCAGACTGGTTGAGGCTCTTTGGAGTTTTGACTACTCTGAGTGCAATATGATTCCAAATGTTGAAAGCTCTAGCTCGTACTTCTCAGTACATACGGTTATTTTGTTTCTATGAAAGTTAGATATTTGAGCATGGTGTCTTAACACATTCATCTAATTATATTCCAATCAGACTGGTTAAGGCTCTTTGGAGTTTTGGCCACTCTGAGTGCAATATGATTCCAAATGTTGAAAGCTCTAGCTCGAACTTCTCAATACATACGGTTATTTTGTTTCTATAAAAGTTAGATATTTGAGCATGGTGTCTTAACACATTCATCTAATTATATCCAAATCAGACTGGTTAAGGCTCTTTAGAGCTTTGACCACTCTGAATGCAAATATGATTTCAAATGTTGAAAGCTCTAGCCCGTCCTTCTCAATACATACGATTATTTTGTTTTTCTATGAAAGTTAGATATTTGAGCATGGTGTCTTCACACTTTTCTCTAATTATATTCCAATCAGACTGGTTAAAACTCTTCTCGTAATTCTCAGTGCGTATGGTTATTTTGTTCTACTATGAAAGGACTAGATAATTGAACATGGTGTCTTAACTCTTTCACCCAATCATATTCCACTCAGACTGGCTATGGTTCTATGGAGTTTTGGCCACTCCGACTGCAATATGACCCCGACCATTGAAAGCTCTCGTAAGTCTTGATAAATATGGTTATTTTGTTTTACAATGAAAGCTTTCGATATTTTAACACAGAGTCTTAAAACATTTATCTCGCCATTGTCCAATCAAAATGGCTAAAGCTCTAAGGAGCTTGGGCCATTTGGGTGTAATATGTAATTGTTGAAAGCTTTTGTAAAATTTCAGTATATACGTTAATTCCGTTTTACAATGAAACGGTTTGTAATTTGAACACTGTCATCCAAATAATTTTCACTCAGACTGGCTAGGGCTCTTTTGTTGTTTTTGCCACTCTGAGTGAAATGTGCTACTATTGAAAGCTCTTGTACTTTTCAATATATACGGTCATTTGTCTTATAATTAAAGGACTACGCTTTCTGGATAAGATATTTGAACACAGCGTCTTTAACAAATTTGTCCTATCATATTCCATTCAGACTGGCTAAAGCGCTTTTGAGTTTTGGCCACTCTGAGTGTCAGATGTAGCTGTTGTAAGCTCTTGAAATTTTTTATATATACTTTCACGTTCGTTTGGTTTTAGAATTGAAAGAACTTACGTCGTGTGCCATTTGAGAAGGACTTCACGCAGGCTGTACCTAGTGTCAAACAAATTTGATCCAGATCAGGCCCGATGTTTGTCGAACCTGTTTTGGGTCAGAGCTGTTTGCAAAAATTATCAGCAGACGACACATGGAAAAAAAACTAAGCATAGAATATGTTATTTATAGAGAATGACACCTACCTAAGCAGCTGACTTGGCGAAACAGATAAAAGGGACTGGCTGACCGCAATACACATGAAACACACTTTCCCACGTTGTGGCCAAAAATTTGAATATTTTTACTCCTGATACACTTCACAATGAATCTATTCGGCATTAATCCTCATATTACATGTATTCAGAATAACATCTATCCAAACAAGGTAAATAACACAAAACACTACTATACATGTATTGCACGAGAACACAATTTAGTACAGTACGGTGTACTTGGTATGTACTGAAGTGTAAAATATAAATACTACCATATATACAAGCTTATTTTATGGGTGTAAGACACTTGTAAATTTTGGAGCCACACCGTGAGAAATTGTTATTGCACTGCAAATTAGTTACCTCTCTATTTTTGGAAGCCTATAAATTGTAAGAGAAAATATGTCGCAAAACAGACACATGACGTGGGCTTTTTTTAAAAAATATATTAGAAATAAATATGACTCAAAATTAAACTTTATAAATACTTGATACGGGTAAAGCCATGAGTTTGTGCCTTTTACTGCGCAGAAGACCAGCGTGTGCACATACGGTCCTGTGCTCTAGCGCAGTTTCGCATGAACACTCGCTGATTGAGTGCATTCCGTGGGTGAACAAACACAGATAGATTGGGAAAAGGTTGAAAGTATAGCCACACACGGAGGGTTGGAAGGATTTAAGTCTGCGCAGTGAGTGTCATTTTCCCATGGGTTTACCTGTAGCAACATATTTAGGGTACAAATACTTCAACCGGAAAATGATGTTTCTTCTGGTAAGGATACTTTCTATTCTCTTTTTCCTTCTTTTTTCGATTACTTATTACTTTTCTATATCTGGATATGCGCAATTAAACATGAATTATATCACTGAAGTCAGCCAAACAGTTGAGTATGAAAAGACCTTTAGACAAGGCACGCATACATGTAGGGCCCGTGTGGCGGTGAAGTATAGAATACCTGTTAATGTTTGTGATGTCTGACGATATACTTATATTTTCGCAGAATTGTCAGGGGCTAGCAAACATGCAGAAGCGAAGAGACCTTTTCCATTTTGTTAAGTCAAAAAAATACAATATCATATGTTTACAAGATATACATCTTGAAAAGAAAATGGAACCATATATAAAATCTGAATGGGGATATCAAGTCTATATGAGTCCATTTCGAAGTAATCGAATTGGGGTAATGATCCTTTTAAATAATAATTTTGAACAACAAGTTGAAAGTATCAAAACGGACCCAAATGGAAACTACATTATTCTTAACATGACTATACAAGGCAAAAAAGTAACATTAGTTAATATATATGGGCCAAATGAAGACAACCCACAATTCTATCGTAACCTAAAAGAAAAATACTCAGAGTTTGACAATGAAATGTTAATTATTTGTGGAGACTGGAATTTTGTTCAGAACCCTGAAGTTGACTATTACAACTATCTGCATATTAATAACCCCCGTGCCAGAAAGGTAGTATTAGATACCATGGAGGAAAACAGTCTTGTTGACGTGTGGCGATTATTTAACGAAGATGTAAGAGCATATACATGGAAGAGAATGAACCCAGTGAGGAAACAGGCACGACTAGATTATTTTTTAATAAATGAAACTTGTTTAGAATATGTAATGGACACTAATATAAATCCTGGATATAGAACCGATCATTCTTCCATTCTATTAAAGCTAAAATTTATAAATAATGAACGGGGTCGTGGCTACTGGAAATTTAATAATTCTCTACTTAAAAATAAAGACTACATAAAATTAGTAAAAGATACTATTCAAGAAGTGAAAGATACATATAAAACAAATGATGAACAAGCTACTTATAATACAGAATTTAGTATAAACGACCAACTCTTCCTTGAGACACTTTTAATGATCATTAGGGGTAATACAATTCAGTTTAGTTCTTTTAATAAAAGGAAAAATACAGAAAAAGAAAACAAATTAGAAGCAGATATCAAGAAATTAGAAGAAGA
The DNA here is from genome assembly GCA_964019695.1 of Loripinus fragilis. NCBI lineage: Eukaryota > Metazoa > Mollusca > Bivalvia > Lucinida > Lucinidae > Loripinus > Loripinus fragilis. Next base: position 81,219 of record CAXHUL010000501.1, read on the forward strand.
AATAAGTTCAAACATAAATAATATTAATGACGAAAAGCTTAATACATTAGTGCAGAAGAAAAATGAATTTATTGAATTAAGAAATAAAAGAATTTAAGGAGTTATGCTACGTTCTCGAAGTCGATATGAAGATCTCGGGGAAAAGCCATCAAATTATTTCTTTAATTTAGAAAATAGGAATTATAATAATAAAGTAATGAATAAATTAGTAAATGAAAAGGGGGAAGAATTTTTTGAAACTAAAGATATTTTAGGATGCCAAAAAGATTTTTATCAAAACCTATATTTTAACCAAACAAATATTGACGAAACACCACTACAGGATGTTCTGGGGGAAAATGCTAACAAATTGTCAGATGAAAAATCAGCCACACTTGAAGGAGAAATTTCCTATACAGAAATTGCAAACGCCCTTAAAAATATGAAAAATAATAAGAGTCCTGGTTTAGATGGTTTTACAGTAGAGTTTTCAAGTTTTTCTGGGTTGATATTGGGGCATTTATTTTACGATCAATTAATTATGGCTATAGAAATGGGTCTTTAAGCGTTACACAGAAGCAGGGGTTAATAACGTGCTTACCAAAGCCAAATAAATCAAGGTTAAGTTTGAAGAATTGGCGTCCAATATCGCTTTTGAATGTTGTATATAAACTAGCATCTTCAGTAATAGCTAATAGAGTTAAGCAGACATTACAAGACATAATTCATGAAAATCAAAAAGGATTTATAGCAGGGCGATTTATAGGTGAAAATATAAGATTAATTTATGACGTCTTATTTGAAACAAAACAACAAAATATACCTGGTCTGATTCTTTCTATAGATTTTGAAAAAACATTCGATACAGTTTCTTGGAAATTTATCTCAAAAACATTAGATTATTTTAATTTTGGAGAATCAATTAAAAAATGGATACACATTTTCCAGAAAGGAGCAGAAACAAGTATTTTACAGAATGGTTTCATGTCTGAATTCTTTCTTCTAAAACGTGGTTGTAGACAAGGTGACCCATTGTCACCATATATATTTCTCTTATGTGCTGAAGTTCTAGGACAAATGTTAAGAAAAAATATCAATATTAAGGGAATAGTCATTGATAATAAAGAAATGAAAATTAGTCAATACGCAGATGATACACAAATACTTCTTGATGGTACAGAACAATCACTGAGAGAAAGCCTTCAAATATTGTCAAAATTTTATAAATTATCAGGGCTAAAAATAAATGAAGAAAAGACCAGGGCGATATGGATAGGTGCAAAAAGTAATTCAAATAATAAGTTTTGCGAAGATTATAACTTAGACTGGACTCAGGGACCTGTAAAAATACTTGGGGTTACTTTTACAACTAATGTCTATGATATATGGGATTTTAATTCAATAGAAATTTTAAACAAAGTCAAAGCCATGTTAAAGCAATGGTCAAAACGAAAACTTACTCTTTTTGGACGCATAACTATTATAAAGTCACTGGCGTTATCAAAGTTTGTATCATTGTTTCTTTCGTTACCAAATCCTCCTACGGAGCTTATCAAAGAACTAGAAGGTGTTTTTTTTTCAATTCTTATGGAATGCAGGCCCGGATAGAATAACTAGGAAACTTGCTATTAAAAACCTATCGTCTGGAGGATTAAGAATGCCTCATATTTATTCTTTTATTAAGGCTTTAAAAATATCTTGGCTAAGGAGAGTAATTCAACAAGCAAATAATACAACCTGGTACATTCTCAACCCAATTGATTTTGATAAAGTTTTATCACTTGGAGGAGAATATGCCAGGAATCTAGCAGTCAATATAAGAAACCCATTTTGGAAAGATATTCTGATTAGTTGGGCCAATTTCTGTAAAGAAGTGAAATCTGAAGAAATTAAATCTATTCTCAGCTCACCATTATGGTTTAACACACACCTAAGAAATGGACATAACTTGTATGTGAATAACTGGTATAGTAAAGGACTAAAAACCATAGGGGATATTTTAGATGACAACGGAAATTTCTACACTTTTGATCAGCTAAAAGAGATATATAGAGTAAGGGGTACCTTTTTAAACTACGAAAACATCTTACAGAAAATACCAAATCAGTGGAAAAACATAATAAACGCAAACAGAGTATTTATATATCAAAATAGGTATAATATTACTTGCAATGTATTCGTGGCACATTTATTAAAAGATAAAAAAGGCAGTAGAAGATTTTATGACATCTTAGCGCATGTGGGCGAAATGGGTGTAACAAATAGGTGGGGAAATCAATTTGGAAACATAAACGATAAAGAATGGAAATTGTACAATTCTTCAATTGAAGACATCAAGGAAGTAAAACTTGCTGATTTTCAATATAAAATTAATAATAAAATTTTAGTGACTAACTCGTTTTTATTTAAAATCAAGAAGATAAATAATAATGGATGTTCTTACTGTAACGAACATGGGGAAACTATAGAACACTTGTTTTTAAACTGTACTAAGGTAAAAGACTTCTGGAACAACCTTCAAGATTGGTTAAGCATCAACTGCAATATAATTTTGAATTTAGATGAAAAATCACTTATCTTCTCATCACAAAAACCAAGAAGCATAGAAAATTATATTCTATGTTTGGCAAAATATTATATATATAAGAACAAGTTTACAAGGAATACCCTAAGCGTACACAATTTTGTCTCATTACTTAAAAATAAATTTATTAGTGCCAAATACATTGCAAGTATATATAACCAGTTCGCAAAATTTATGACAAAATGGTCAAAAGTATATAATCATTTTACTAATAATTAGTATGTGGGCTGGGCCCCTGACAAAGTATAAACATTACTTGAGATAGAAAAAAACAACTTTACCACCGAACACACGGGCCTTCATTATGTTAAGAAATAATTTGTATGTTGTTTCTTCCTTTGAGACTCTGGTTTCAAAGGACTTCCAACGACTATGTCCATACTGTTACTTTATGTTAAAGATATTCGCTGATATGCTATAAATACATATAGCATTGTACTCCTAGAATTAATTTACCGTTTTCTTGAAATATCCAGTATAGAAATGTTTTGATATTATGTATATCCTTAGTTCTTCTCCTTCTCTTTTTTTCTTCTTCTCCTTCTTTCTGCTTACTAGTTAAGTCTTAAAAAGCTTATTAATTTATCTTAGAGCAAAGTAATCTTGAAATAGAAGTGTATAGTAGATTTCACGTGAAGATTTGGATTATGTTGTAAATATATAAATACTATATGCTAATAAAGAATTATAAAAAAAAATGTGCCAAAAAATGCTGTGTAACAATCTCTAGCTAGATCTTGTCAATATCAATGCATATATAGTTAATGAATAAAGAAACGCAACAGACAAAAATATAATTTTTGCGTGTTTAAATGACGGTTTGGTAAAATCTCTTTTGAAAATTTCTTGTTGAGTATTTATAGCATGTAATGAAATTCCAAAACGTCATTTTCACGCTACATTTTACGCTACAAGATGAAAATATATGAAAACGTAAAATGTGACGTTAACGTAAGAAAAAAGATCAAGAAACCCTGCCCATTCCATGTTTGGTTATTTGGCGTCAACTTGACAATGTGCAAATTAAACAAACGTCCAATCATATTCGTAATGCAGTCAAAATTTGCGTCAAAACACGCTACTTGAATGGCAAAATACACAATGGTAGTGAATTAACGATGAACGTCACCAAAAGCCGTCGGGTTTGGTTCGCTGGTGAATATACGGGATAAGATAAACCTAGAGACATCAGAACATGCTTTCTTGGGAAAAACTGATTTTTCAGATACCGTAGAACTACGCTGGTAAGGTGTTTATATTGACGTTAGCCAAACAAAACACGGCATAATGCAAGAGAAAACATCTGATTACATGCCGAGAGTGGTCACCAAACTTGTTAACTGTAACCTTAACTTTGTCACTGAACCATGTTATCACTAGAAAAATACACAAACATAATGGAAACCATTAAAACGTAGGATATCGAATTTTGACATCAGAATCGAATTTTTTTGACGTCTGAAGATCTCAAGTCATAATTCTTGAACAAAACGTCCTTGTAATGAATAAATCTCAAGTAGAAAATAAAGTTTACGCGTTTCACGCAGTATTCAGAGCTGACGTTAATGACGTTAAGCCGTTTCAGAATCCTACAGGAACGTCGCCATTTGATCATTTCACTGATCCGCAATCTATACCAAGACTTTTTAAAACAATAAACCGATGACTGATTTAAACTTTGCTTTTATTGACCCTGTTTCAGCAGTTTTCTACGGGGGGTCAGGCCGGCTACGTGCATACCAAGATGATAACGTAATCGATTATAACGTTGAACCTGCTGTAATTTGACGGAAACATACTGCTCCTATCAATAAATATCATTTGCACTAAAAACTTGCATCATATTGTATGTTTACAATGACTTGAAGTGTTTGTTGCGTTTCTTTATTCCTTAAGTATATAAAATTTGGTGAAATTCTGACGATCTGTTCTCAAGTTATTGAGCGGAAACGAAATTTTGGCACTGCAGGTAACAATTCCAACCTCGATCTTGTCAATATCATTTGGTGAAATTCTATCGTTTTGTTCTCAAGATATTGAGCGGAAACAAAATTGTGACTGGTGGACAGAATGACAGACGGAATGATGAACAACCCAAATCCAGTATAGCCCCCCTTTTTCAAAGCGGGGTATAATTATATATTGGATTTGAGTGCTTTCATTGCATAATGAAAGGAATACAACTCTTTCTGCACTTTTATACCAGTTGTTTGCTAGAGCCATGTTCTGTAATAAGTATACTAAGAAAAACAATTGAAGTATATTTAGATTCAGTTCCATCTCTAACATTCAATACAATAAAAACTAAATTTATTATGCATGCATTTCATAGTTCCAAATATCTACATTCAGAATGAATATTTGATTTAAGTCACACTAAAGAGCATGCCCAAATGGCGCGACCCTCTAAATTGAAAAGTCACAAACATTAACAAACGATTGAAACCCATTTTTATCGTTTGTATTCCATAATGACTGGCTACAAAATCATTGCTGGCTCTCGGTCAAACGTATGACACCTACTTTTGTAGTTGTTATCGCTGATTTACTTCCAATTTGTAGTCATATTGGCTGGGGTATGCCAAATCTGTACATTTTTGTTTAAAGCTGCATACTCTGTAACTATGAACATTTTTCGAAAAAAAAAAATCTTTTTAAATCATTTGCAAAAGTAGAATAAAGTTATGTTGTCACAATAAATCTAATTTCTACAGCTGAAAACTGCATGAAAAGTGAATTATCTTATAAAACAGGTGTATTTTCTCTTGTTTGTAATTATTTGCGTCCCTCCAATAACTCTAGACAGTTAATTTTTAACATAAATGCTGTTGTTTTGGCACTAATAATTTGTTAATTATTACGAAAAAGGTAAAATGTATACCTGAATTTTAGTATTTTTACTGTGTTCTTGAAAAATAGAAACATTATTTTTAAAATGAAAATATCAAAAGTTACAGATTATGCAGCTTTAAGAAGTTGTCACGTTATTAGGTGCAATTACTGATAAATGGGTGTGAACAATTGTCTGTGGCCAGAATTAGAACATAAGCATTGAATAAGTAAAGGTTGCAGCAAAACATATTAACGCTAAAAATTTTGCATGTGAACTTTGGGTAAAGAGGGTTGATCCACATCTGAATTAAGGGTGAGGTTGGCGCCGTTAAACCGGTTTAAGCCCTCCAGTAAAATATTTTACTGACCGTTCCAAGGCGGTACTTCTTTTGTGGATCTTTTATGTTTTTGTTCTGTCTTGTGTTTGCTATGTTTTGTGCGCGTCTGTTTATATGTGCTTCGTGGTCACCTGCTGGGAAAGGGCTGACCTCTTGGCTCTCGTTTGTGGTGTCTTCTGTGAGTTTGTCACTTTCCCATTGGTATCCTGGGTCAGGTGTGGTACTTGATTGTATCGTTTCCTGATCTTTGCAACCTTACTTACTTTGGTACATTTGGTGTGGTACTGTATCGTAACCAATGACCCGTAAAGTTTATTTTGCATTTTGCTGAATTGCATATTGGTAATTCTATCAGATACGAAAATTTTTTGTTTGAAAATTATTTTCTCAAACGTTAATAGTCAAAAGAATTTTAATATCCTTCAATTGTTTTTCTGAGTAAATAATGCTTTATAAAATAAAGATACTGGCAAGGTTTCCAAAAGATTGGTATATGTAGTTACGCACACATGGGGCCTATCGTCTAAGTGGAACAAACCACATATCACGCACCACGAACGTTTGGAAACCAAATAATTTGTTCCTTTGGATTTCTTCGAAAAGACGGGGTGCTTAATAATGGAAATACTAAGTACAGTTCAAGCCTTTTGTAACATCATGTTTTGGGCCTATAGGATGGACAGTGTTATAAGCGAATCGTGCTAAAAAAGGGACACTTTTACAAAGTAGAAAGACAATTTCATGGTCAAAGAGCTACGTGCATTAAGGGGCTTTTTTGCCCCCCCCCCCTCCCCCTATGAGGCTAAAAGATAAAAATTGTTTTTCACAAATTTGTTCTTATTGGGCACCGTGAACTTATTATTTATCCCATAGACCCCAATGGTGAAACCCTAGTTTTTGACAGCTTATTCTGCATCTCACAACACATGTGGGGCATCACCATATGCTTTTTAAAAGTTCAAGCCAAAACACTAATACCTTCAGCCGCTCTTTTTTCAACTATTGCATGTTGTGTAATGGCTGCCATATTTAGGGAAAAACCCCGTCCCAGTTCAAGTTAGAAATCACTATTTTTACTTTTTGTCCAGAAAAACACAATATAAATGCATCTGGTAGTAAACTACACACCAATTTGAAGAAAATTAAATTTGCATCTGCTAGAGAGAGAAAAAATATTTTTACGCCAGAAATATCATCCAATCAAACACAGCCATTGCCAAATACCTCTCAGTTTTTGACTCATAGGATATGTTGATATAATTAGTTCCAGGTCCCCTACACTAACACTTTATAACTTTTATTCTAAAAATAAAAACAAAACAAGCTTAATATTTAGGGTCTTCCCACATTAGCTTTCAATTTTCACAAACATTAATTGATCCCACTTTTTGCTACAGTTTGACAAAAATTGAGTCAGGGCTCGGCGGACACGTCCTATAAGAGGCAATTCTGAGAAAAAAAACATTTGGAAGTAATATCCCGCTGTTGTCAAGTGTGTCCTTTAAGCATGACTATTCACACAAATACGGAATTCCGAACCTATATAGATACTAAAGTGCATCATAGGATGTAAAAAAGCATACTTCGGTAGACAATAGAGCCGATTTAGAATGTCTAACCCCATTAGATTAGCAAAAAATGATATTTTTGTCTATTTTGGGGTCGGGTTCAGTTGAATGTAGGAAAGTATGTCAGTTTTAGACCTCAGAAGTACATACTACCCTTAAATAGAACAAGATACTATATAATAAGTGGTTTTGAAGGAAAATAGACAACCCACAGGTGTCAAAATGGTGAATGGCATTGTTTCGGTCGACAATTTTCACATTTTCAGTGAATCCGATGATCATTTTATTTCTTTAAAATGAGGTTCAATTTGGCATAAAAACCTCTTATTTGATAAACTTCGGTTTGTCTGAAATTTATTTGCTTTTTGTAGAGAAAACCACTGTAAATGCTCCAGGGTGACTACTTATAACCCCTACCCCCTCCCTAAAACACATAGAATAAAGAAAATGACATTTTTGAACTTTTGGGAACAAGCTGGGGCCAGAATTATTGTATTTCAGCTTTAAGCTTGTAAAATACTCGCTAAAACCATCCCTTTGATTCCTCTGGTATGTCTCTTAGTGAGAAAATAAACAAACTCTCAAAACTGACACAAATGGCCTTGAAAATGTAAACATACCTATGGGTCATTGGCTGGAATCACATAATATGCAGCATTCCAGTCTTCCAGGGCATTCTGTCCTTGCAGTCAGTGTAGACCTTGATGAAAGTCGTTTTTCTGTGGCATATCGTCTAGGTCTCCTCCGAGTGTTAAAATACCCACATATGGGTTGTCCGGTCCTTAAGGACATATGCTACTAAATACTTCCCATATTGAAATATTTTCAATACTTTGCATACAGTTTATTTTATGCATGGGCTATCCATTTATCAAATAAAAAGGATATGTCACCGTGCTTATTTTTTCAGAATCTCATATTGAAGTTTCAGCATTTGACCAATTTTCTAGAAATATAAAATAATAATACTAGTCCTAATTATCGAGCTAAAACGGTTGTAATCTTCAGCCAGCTTCCTTCTTTTAACTTAAATTACTGCCCATGGCCTCGAACTTTTAAGAAAATGTGCATGTTTACTTGTTTTCCCATGTTGTGACAAGATACTGCATGATATATTTTGGCAATTCGTCAAAAATGGGATTTGTTTTTAGAATAAATCATGTATTAAAAAATCTGATATTGAAAATCTTGAAAATTTATTTTTAGTTCATGGACTATTATAATACCTTTCAGAAAAAAGAATAAAAATCTGGGGTCACCGAACTAATTCTCTTTCTAGAGTGCCAAATTTAACCCCACCCCCATAGGTTCATGCGTAATTCAATATAAAAAGTTCGGGGATGACCATTTCGTTCGTTTTGATGATGCCATTTTACTAGTATATGAAGTAATTTAGCATTAAAATGTTAAACAAGAAAGAAAAAACACACTGAAAATATGTGCGCATCCGGGAATCGATCCTGGTCCTCTGGCTTTGTAGCCAGACACGCTAACCACTAGGCCACGAGGTCAGGTCGTGCGCCGCTCTAAATAACCATACAAATAGGATAGACTCGGCCACTATCGTATTCGTACCCAGGGTTATTGTGTACGTCGTTTGATTTCGACTGAGCTACATTTATCTGTCTTTAGTGCTGAGACGATCAGTTCTGAAAAGATGTCAATAGATATTTCGAACACACTTTAATTAGTTATTTTGTGAAGAAAATGTCGGAACACCGATATGACATAAGAATATCGGAAGCTGTGTTGATCCGAATCCGTTAAGGGTCGAAAGACAGGACCTAGACAACTTTCCCCGTTTGCAGACGCGGGAAAGGTGCGCATTGGAAATAGCCGCATATGTCTTTAAGGAGTGATGAAAGGTTGTACAGTTTTCATCGTCGCATGGTCATCTTTTTTACAATTTAAAACATGGGTAAGATGTGAGTCCCTTGTCTTCAGAGTTATCCAGTTATGCACGACTCTTTTAAACTTTCCGCCACTTCAATGATTTAGACTTAAAATTAAGCAGTCGTAGCAGCGAATACCAAGGGAGAATACCGGATAGAGCGGACGCACTAACCGGTCTTAACCTTTGTTGTTCGCGTTTCAACAAACATCAACCCATTTAGGCCGAATGAACTTTCCTATCTCTAGGACGAGTCTGTTTCAAATTTTTGGGGGATGGGTGTTATTTTTTTTTTCTCGTTTTAGTTTTATTCGAATTCTGTTGGAGCATTCTGGGAGCAAACAGTGGAGACCCTGATCAGACGCCGCGTTCTGTGGCGTCTGATCTGGGTCTGCGCTGTTTGCCTATGTCCCACAAGGGGACAATAGGATTAAATGGGTTAAGGATTTTCTCTTGATGTGACTCGTGTCTAGGTAGATACACTTTCATTTTGCCGTTTTCGTAGCTTGTATAAATATACTTAATTAAGGAATAAAGAAACGCAACAGACAAAAACATAATTTTTTGCGTGTTTAAATGACGGTTTGGTAAAACCTCTTTTGAAAATTTCTTATTGAGTATTTATAGCATGTGATGAAATACCAAAACGTCATTTTAACGCTTCATTTTACGCTACAATATAAAAACATATGAAAACGTAAAATGTGACGTTAACATCAGAATAAAGATCAAGAAACCCCGTCTTTTCCATGTTTGGTTATTTGGCGTCAACTTGACCATGTGCAAATTAAACAAACGTCCAATCGTATTCGTAATGCAGTCAAATATTGCGTCAAAACACGCTACTTGAATGGCAAGATACACAATGGTAGTTAATAGACGATAAACGTCAGTTAGAGCCGCCGGGTTTGGGTTGCTGGTGAATATACGGGATAAGATAAACCTACAGACATCAGAACAAGCTTTCTTGGGAAAAACTGGCTTTTCAGATACCGTAGAAATACGCTGGTAAGGTGTTTATATTGACGTAAGCCAAACAAAACACGGCATAATGCAAGAGAAAACATCTGAATATATGCCGAGAGGGAACACCAAACTTGTTAACAGTAACCTAAATTTTGTGACTTAACCATTTTATCATTAGAAAAACACATAAACATCATGGAAACCATTAAAACGTAGGATATCGAATTTTGACGTCAGAATTGAGTTTTCTTTTGACGTCTGAAGATCTTAAGTGATAATTCTTGAACAAAACGTCATTGTTATGAATAAATATCAAGTAGAAAAGAAATTTAACGCGTTTCACGCAGTATTCAGAGTTGACGTTAATGACGTTAAGCCGTTTCAGAATCCTACAGAAACGTCGCCATTGGATCATTTCCTTGATCCGCAATCTATGCCAAGACTTTTTAAAACAAAAAACCGATGGTTGATTCAAACTTTGCTTTTATTGACCCTGTTCTAGCAGTTTACTACGGGGGTCATGCTGGTTACGCGCATACCAAAATGATTACGTAATTGATAATTACGTTGAACTTGCTGTAATTTGAAGGACACCTGCTGCTCCTATGGATAAATATTATTTGCACTTAAAACTTGCATCATATTGTATGCTTACAATGACTCGAAGTGTTTGTTGCGTTTCTTTATTCCTTAAGTATACTATAGATTGTTATATGTTGTATATCCATCAATGATAATGTTTGTACCCTATGTAAAATTTCATGGTTTAATGCAAAATAATACAAGAACATTTTTTTTTCACCCAAGTCACTTTTTCAAATCTTATGGAAAGTATTTCTTATGCATTTTCTTTTCTTCTCTCTTTCTTCTCTTTGCTTCCTTCGACTGGCTCTTATTCGTTAAACAGTCGTATTTACATGCAAACCAACACCAAGTATACCTACCCAAACTGGCCCCAATGGCTCGTCTTATTTCTATTCTTGCAGTTTCTGCTATGCAGTATATGAAAATGTTCAGATATAGATCAGACGGTCTTGGTGGCCACTTTGGATTGTCATGCTCACCCAGGCTGGGCGTAAAGAAAAAAGTCACTAAGCATTACATACACATTCTTTTGTATAATATGATTCTGATTTTCTTGTGCAGACCACTATCTTGTCAGGTAGAAGTACTGAGTATGACACTAGATATGCAGCGATGCAATGAGCTATACAGACTTATCAAGTTCCCTTACATCCGTCGTCCAAACATTGCAAAAAACAGACTCCTTAGCCAATGCATATTCTTAACCCTTTTATCTTCGATGTTGTTCTATGGTTTTCTATAGTTTTGCTTCTCAGTGGTGATATTGAAATTAATCCTAGCCCAGACTCGGTCGAAGGCAGCTTTTCTTCATGTGACACTCTCTCAGCGACCTTGTTTGAAACACGTTCTAACCACCTGAGTATTTTACATCTTAATATACAAAGTATTGTGCCAAAGATCGACATAATACGAAGCGAAGCCGATGCTTTCGATGTCCTTGTCTTCTCTGAAAGCTCGTTTAAACCGAACATAAGTGATGACACAATTCAAATCGAAAATTTCAAGCCTCCTTTCAGGAAAGAGAGGGTTGATCGTATGGGCGGAGGGGTCGCATTGTATATCCGATACACCATTCCTTGTAAACGTCGTACAGACTTAGAAGTACGTGATTAAGAATCTGTTTGGGTCGAGTTACAAGTGAAGAGTGGGCGGATTTTATAAACCACCAAACAGCTCACCAGACTGTTTTGAATTGTTGAAGGAGAGTATAGATAGAGCATGTAACACTGATATTATCGACATAATCATAACAGATGATTTCAATTGTAATATGGCTCAAATTATTCCGAACAAAATGAGAGAGCTAATGTCAGAGTATAACCTCAGCCATGTAATATCTGACGGCACACATTTCACGGCACATTCCTCGTCTTTACTAGTTTTGATCCTGGTTCGTAACAAGGAATATATCTTAATGAGCGGTGTTGTAGACCCGCTTATACCAGAGCAAGTAAGATACCACTGTCCTGTCATGGTGTTGCTTAAATTTACCCCGTCACGCGCTTCTTCATTCAAGAGAAAAATCTGGTACTATAAATTAGCAGATTATAATAAATTCAGGGAATTATTGTAGGAAGCCAGTTTAGAAAACTTAATTCGATCTAATGACAATATAAACCAGAATATTCAAGACATTACTGACGCCATAGTCTCGGCTGCTGAGAAATCGATCCCAAATAAAATTGTAACTGTTAAACCCAATGAGTCTCCATGGGTTACATGCCACATCAAAAGTGTGATTAGGAAACGCAGACGCATCTTCCGACAGTTCAAAAACAAAACTTGACTACTTTTGGGTAAAATACAAACTCGCTCGAAACAAAGTTGTCAAAGAAATTAGAAATTCAAAACAAGAGTATTTTGATAAGCTTGACCGTTTGTTGTCATCCAATAATCATGACCCAAAATTATTTTGGAAACTTCTAAACAAGTCCTTAATCTAAAAAAATCTTCTAATGCCATTCCTACTCTTAAAATGAATAATGAGTTTGCGGAAAGTGATCAACAAAAAGTGGAAATGCTCAACCATTATTTTGCCTCTCAAACCCAGGTAGATGATTCTAATAAAGCTCTTCCCTATCTTGAACCATCCCCTTATACCCTAGAATCTATTACAATCACTAGACAAGATGTCGAGGACGTTCTACAGCACCTTAATGTTTCTAAAGCCTCTGGCCCTGATCTAATCAGCCCCGCCTCCTCAAAGAAGGAGCAAATGTGCTTGCTTTACCATACGCTTTGTATTCAACCGTTCCCTCGAACAGGGATACTTCCTAAACTCTTGGAAAGAAGCCAACGTTTCGCCTATTTTTAAAAAGGATGAAAAATCTCTTCCTAGTAGCTACAGACCTATATCTCTTTTATGCCAAGCTGGAAAAGTAATAGCACGATGTATCCATAAATATCTTTACAACTATATCGTCTCTAACCAAATCTTAACTCCTCTTCAATAAAGCTTTTTCCCTGGTGATTCTACTACTTGCCAGCTTCTCCATACATACCACATGTTCTGTGAAGCGGTAGATAATGGCAAAGAAGTTCGAACTGTTTTCTGCGATATAAGTAAAGCCTTTGACCGTGTCTGGCATAAAGGACTACTTCATAAACTGCATGGCACTGGTTGCTCAGAGAAGGTTCTTGCCTGGTTTTCCAGCTATCTTTCAGGACGCAAACAGCGAGTAGTTTTCAATGGTTAATTTTCAAAATGGGTCGAAGTACTAGCTGGAGTCCCACAAGGATCTATCCTTGGTCCTTTTTTTCTCTTTCTGATTTTTATCACTGACATTGTCAAACATATTGGTGACTCTATTCGTTTGTTTGCCGACGATACCAGTTTAAAAACTATTGTAGACCTCCCAGAGGACGCTGCCAGGATTCTTAATGCTGATTTGCAAACCATCTCACAATGGGCGAACGCCTGGCTGTTGACATTTAATGCAAGCAAAACTCTATCAATGATCTTTTCTCACAAATCCAATCCTGTACATCATCTGTCTCTTTTTATGAATGGCACCATTATGGAAGAAACAACACATCACAAGCACTTAGGTCTCACTTTCTCTAGCACATGCACATGGACTGACCACGTCAACACTATATCAGAAAAAGCATGGACAAGCCTTAATTTCTTAAGGGCTCTCAAGTTCAGGGTCAGCAGGAAATCATTGGAGAAAATATATATATATCTTACATACGTCCCCTACTTGAGTATAGTGACTCAGTATGGGACAACTGCTCTCCTGATTCAAAGAAACAGTTGGAAGCAATCCATACTGAGGCTGCTAGAATAATCGTAGGTGCCACAAAATTCTGCAGTATCGAGAAACTCCTTACTGACTTGGGATGGGAGACGCTTCAAAGTCGCCGAAACAAACACAAACTTGTACTTCTTTACAAAATTTTCCATGGTCTTGCACCTGATTACCTCTCAGAGCTTGTACCTCCCCTTGTTCAAGAAACTACTACCTATAACCTCCGAAATTCTGACAATGTTCAAAACTACAGAGCCCATTCTAACCTCTTTCTAATCTCATTTTTTCCTTCACCAATTCGTGCATGGAACGATCTACCGCATGATATACGAACGCACCTTCTGTTGCATCCTTCAAGTACAAACTGAACAGAAATTTAAATGCACCCCCTAAATTTTACAACACAGGCTCACGAAAAGGACAAATTCTCCAGGCAAGATTAAGACTAGAGTGCAGCTCTCTAAACTCAGATTTGTTTAGGAAACACATTGTCCCCAGTCCATCGTGTCAGTGTGGTGGCTTCGAAATTGCATCTCATTTTTTTTTACCTGTCCAATTTTCACGGATGCTAGGCAAAGATATTTGCCTGACAATCTTGAAAACTTCACAGCTAGGGAACTTCTATTTGGAAAAGAAAACACAACAGAGCAAGATAACCAATCACTCTTCTTGCAGGTTCAAGAGTTGATTATTAAGTCAGGCAGAATCATTTAAACTTGCATAATGTACTTCCCACATTTAACATGCCTACAACACCAGGAGTCCAGTCATTCTCTATATAATATGTTTATATATGTTACACTTTGGTCAGCCAACGAGACAGTGGTACTTATCGCATATGCTCTGGGTCAATCTTGTGTATGCATGGGAATATGTCTGGAATTTATCTGTAACATTGTCTGCTACATAACATTTTACATGCATGATTAGTTGGTTCTGGTGAATTGGTACAAAGCACCAACCTTCCAGATGCCAACTGAAATCATATTCAAAAACGGATCCCATATGCAATACGTGCTATAGTTACGTGGGCTGCATCATTTGATGAATTGCTATTGTTTTACGATTATATCTATATACTGGCAGGCACTTTTAGCAAACGAATAACGAAAAAAAAAGTTATGAAGCAACAGCTCCGGGTTAGCGTCGATGAGGCACTATCACGTGACATTGGCGTTATCACGACGTTTTTGATTCAGTTCACTAAAGTGCCTGCTAGAAAAGGAGCATATATTTATCTATCTATCTATCTATCTATCTATCTATCTATCTATCTATCTATCTATCTATCTATCTATCTATCTATCAAATGTGTTTAGACTACGCATGCCATTCACAAATATTGTAAAATCAACCTGTATTAGGAAATGACCAAAATAAGCCTTACGGCTAACTGTCAGATCTTACTTCTATGATATTGTACTTATATAAAAGTGATTGATCAAATAAAATATGTTTAAACCAAAATGTAAACAACCTACTTCCAGAATAGGGTACCGTGAACTAATTATTTATCTCATTTACCCCCATTGTGAAACTCTAGTTTTTGAATGTTTATTCTGCATCTCACAACACATGTGGGACATCACCATATGCTTTAAGTTCAAGCCAAACATGAATAAGGGGAAAAAGAAAGGAAAAAAAACCTTCACCTGCTCTTTTTTCAACTGTTGCATGTTGTGTAATGGCTGCCATATTTTGGGAAAACCCCGTCCCAGTTCAAATTATAATCTGCAGACCAATTTGAAGAAAATTAAATTTTGAATCTAGAGAAAAAAATACTCCAGCAATATTATCCAATCAGACACATCCATTGCCAAATAGCAGCCTCGGAGCTCCTCTCAGTTTTTGACTCATGGGATATGTTGATATAATTAGGTCTCGGTCCCCTATTAGTTTATTAGAACAATAATCAAAGTGTAAAAGTCGCAAATTACTCATTGTCGCAGAGCACGTACTAATCTGTCGCCTTTCGCTCGGTGCACACTGGGATTGAACTGCCATTTACCTGCCATTGTATGTATTGTATGCCGTATAGAGTTCCGCCACTGACTTATCGGCGCACCCCTTCAAGCCATAAAGACAGGAAGGGTAGTTTCACGACACGCCCCACAGGCAAAGTGCCTGGTTATAGAAATGTGATAAAAAAGGGCTTACTATTTACAGCAACCAGCATGCTGGCACAATACCAACAAGGCGGCCGTGGCCTGTTTAGATGGTGGGGAAAACCAGAGAGCCTGGAGAAAAACCACCGCAAGCTTGTACGGAACAGACAAATCGTGTAGACATAACTAAGCACAAGTGCAGAAACATAGGTCTACCTGATGGGATGGGAGTCCCAAACAGACAAGCTGCCCAAGGGGATGGGTCCACGGGAACTACCCTTTCGGGTCACTGCGCCATTGCCAGTCAGACCTTGATATTGTGGCGGCATGCCCCAGTCCCGCCTATTTCAGAAACGCCACGAAACTATCCCAGCCTCGCCTTTTCAGAAGCACCAGGAACCACCATCAAGGCACTGACTGACCACACAGTGTGCGGAGAAAGCACTCACTCAATCTCATGGCTGCAAGTTCACGCCAAGTCCAGCACTACCACATCCATTCTTCATTTTTTTATTAAAGTATTTTATGCGATCACTGCTTGCATGACTCAGGGCTTTACATCCAGAAAATATTGACTAAAAGAGAAATGATAAAACTGTCAAAAATTTGACTTCTTGCTATTTTTAACAATAAATTCTGTCACTACAGGAGCGCGAGAATTGAACAGGACTAGCCTAATGTCGCTAGCTACCCATAACGCAAAGGGCGAAATGCGAGAGATCTAGCTGAGGTATTGTCAGTTCTCGCGAGAATGCAAATTACTTTGACGTTTACCGTTGCTATGGAAACAAAAATGGCCGCCAAAATAGGCTGAAAATAGGAAATTGGCCTTTTTGGAGCAAAATTGAGAGGTTTGACAGAAAATTAATATAGAGCACAAGCAAATACCCAAAAGATAATTTAACAGAAGATGAGAATTACCACGGCACACAACATATTGAAAGGATTTTTGGTATTTAGCTGTTCTGATATCTATTTTTTAAAAACTCGGCCCCCGAAAGCCTTAAATTTGGTCCAAAATGGCAATTCCTCTGTTTTAAGCCTATTTTGTCGGCCATTTTTGTTAACATAGCAACGGTAAAATTTAAATAAATGCGGAAATTTTATACTTCAGTTTTTCTTCTTATAAACTAATCAAAAGAAATTGGTGAAAACCATTTTTCAGTTTTTGGCTCTAGAGGGGGTCAAAATAGCCCCACTTAGCCCTTAATGCACGTACCCATATTACACAGTGATTATAGGAAAATGACCATTTCTTGGCCATTTTCCTATAATTCCTTTGTAAAATGACAGGGACAAAATTGGGAGCCACAACATGGTCATGTTATACCCTTATCCGTGTTATAACAAGGTGTGTTATAAAGGGGATGTACTGTCGAGTGCAAAAAATAACTGAAGCAAAGATTAAACATATTTTATTTCTTTTTTAAAAGACAATGGGATATGACCCTAAGTTTTCACAACTTAATGTATGACCCTTCCCGCACAATATAAAATGAGTCAGACTATCAGATAATGGTATTTATCGCATAGGCGTAATGTCTTACTTCAAACATGCATGCGCAGCTATGTAGTGGGCAGTATGTCTTTTCTTTGCTTTATCATTCCTCTACCTTCCAGTATTGTGTACCTCTGACAACACTATATACTGAGACTATATACAGGGTAGGGAACACGTGACTAGTGGCGTCATATTTGTTACAGTAAGGACGTAGCCATATTGGAAAATGTACCCATATGGGTACTCAGCACTTAATTTTCATGAGGTTTGGCTCCGCCTTTTTCAGGGAGAGCATTCACTTTAAATTAGAGCCAAAATTACGTAATTTGTTGGTAGTCATGATTGGCATTTTGTTTTGGCATGCTTGATTATGAAGATGAATCACTGTCCGTTTGAACTGTGGCACATTACATGATAAGTTCCGGTACGAGGGTCATCCAATAAAGAATGAGACTTTCTTCATTATTAGAAAATCTGTGTGTGTATTTAGTTAAAATTCACCATACTAATAGTATAACATCTTAGCAACTCAGGAATATAAACAATATGCTTGTGATTGATCAGTTGCCATAGTAACGGAATGTTTTGTGGAAGGACTTGAAAATGCATGGCCACGTTTACACTTTTTTTTTGCATACCCACGGTAAATCAACGTCATTTATTTTCGCTCATAGGTAGCATTCAACCTATTGATATCATTTTTTCTACTGAACAATCCTAGTGTTACTTAAAATGCAATGAAACAAGAACTTATTATGCATAACCTTTATTTTGGTTGCCTAGCAACCGATTTACTCGATTTTTTTAAAAACACTCTACTTTGCGTTGCTATGGTAACTATGTTAGTGAAGGATATCCCACAAAATGTATCGCTACGTGCAGCTGATTGTAATTAGGTATTGATGAATAGAACCCTGTTTACTTAAATTGCCTTCGACTATATGATATTAACGTTATAAGTCATGAGGTCAGTGGAAAATACCAGTTTTTTCTTAAAAACCTGATTCTTTAAGCTTTGTTTCCATGGTAACAGCTCAAGACTCTGAAACATTACTTTCTGCTATTGGTTATAGATAGGTTGCATGAGCATATATAAGTATTCATATAAAAATAAACTATACATTTAAACCTGTTGCCATGGTGACCACCTATACTGAGCCGGCCACGGATGTTTGCCTAGTCTTCTAATGTTGCCTAGCAACTAAAGTTGGAACTGTGTAACTCGACGAATATGGTTCATGTGAATAGCCAAAAAGACATGATAGCTTTGAACGAGATTTCTTAAGTCTAGCATGTAAATTCACTGTACTATAGAAAAAGTCTCATTCTTTATTGGATGACCCACGTACTAGGTACATACCAGGCCAATTTTGTCTCCTTTCTTCCCTTAGATGGGGTATCAACATTACGAAACATGGCTGCTTGGTGTGTGTCAGTGAAAAGGGATATAGTGCTGGATTGAGTTAGTAAACATGTAGATGGAGAAGAACTATATAAGCTACATGCTTCCGTTCTTATCCTCATCTTATTGTTTCAATTTGTATTTACCATGTACAAATTAATTTGAATAAAATATGTTTAACCCAAACATGTAGATCGTATTTATTTAAACCATCATGCTATGATGAAATTTCAAAATGAGACAGGTTTTGTGAATTTTGTATGTATTGTTTTCAAACTAGGTGATAAAATGTTAACATTATTGTCTATGGAAAATCTAATAGTGGTAAGTTCTTTAACCCTTAATGCGCCAATCGCAACAAAAGTCGTCTGCTTTTCTCGTCTGCTGAAATGTTTAAGAAGCCTCTATGGCAAACAGTGTGGACCCAGATCAGACTGCTCCTATAGGAGCAATCTGTTCTGGGTCCACGCTGTTTGCTTCTATACTTAATTCGTCAGTAATGTTAGGCAATTATTTGAAGCAGACGACTTCAGCAGACGACATTTTCAGATGCATTTTTTCTTGGAAAACCTAATAGTGCAGTGCAACTCTTTAACCCTTAAGCGCCAAGGACAAAATGCAAAAAAAATAAGGATAACATGGCGTATATGTATTATATATTATGAAATGGAAGGTTTATAAACATGTTAATAGACACTTTTCAGTTGCACCTTACATTACGATTTGTCCGTCAACGAGACTTACTTTGGACTTTATTTAACAGGGGCGATGTCAGCAGTAACTGGAATCTATCTTTTTCGTCTGCTACTGAATTTTATATTTTTTTGTCGTGAGATCTTTATTATCTTAACAAACAGTGCTTACCCTGATAAAATGCCGCATGGTGGCATTTCACCGGTTTGCAAGTGTAAAAAACATGTACCTGAAAATATATTTCACAATTGAAATGCAGCCGAATACATTTTTTGAAGCTATTTCTTGTTCCATATGCATTCACTTGTTGTAACTTGCGAGTAGGTAAATTCCAAGTTTATGCGTCCAATATGATTATTTTTTGGCGTCAATATTTCATCAAGCTCAGATTAATGGACAGTGAAAACGCATAAGGTGTTCGCAACTAGTGCAAGCCAATATAGCTGGAACACAGTAATTGAAAATCCTTCGAATGCAAATAGTCCGGCAGAATTTGGGCGAATTTTAGGAGGACGTGGAACTTGATTTTAAACTTTTTTTCTTTATGGATTCTGGTGGTGCATATGTTGTCCTTGAAAAATCCGAGTGATGCCACTCTGGCATCATTGAGCATTTCGATACATTCAAGATGGCGTCCAAGATGGAGGCCAATTATAAGTTAAAAAATTGTGCTATATTGAAAAATGTCTCAAACCCACAATTTCCCTTAAATTGCTTGCTATGAGATTGGAATCTAGTTTAAGACACTTAGCTCAAACAAAAAAATAAATATAAAATAAGAATTTAGGAAAAATGGCCGCCAAAATGGCAATTTATTATAAAAAATATAAGAAAATTTTCCCTGAGACCGGCAATCTACAGGGATTTGCATATAAAACGCTGATTTTACTGATTCTTGAATTACATCATCCTTGTAACATCCCAGTGATGCAGTTAATGCATTACTCTGAATTTGATATATTCAAGATGGCGTCAAGGGTGTGGTAGCTGATTAGTTTTACAAACCCCTGGAAGCCGCACCTAACCTTTAGACATGTCGGGTGGATTTGTAACATACCAGATTTCTCGCCTGATGGAGAAGCACTTTACAAACATGTGTATCTAAATAAATGAACTGTGCATGCTGCATCTCTGATAGAGTTGCACTGTACAAGCAGGCATATCCGAGAGTGGCACCGGATCAGCAAACACGTCTGATGTAATGACACCTCTGTAAGAGTAGCACCAGACTTGTGGCCACCCCTCTTCCGTCTGTCGTCAATTAGTCAAAATGTTGGTTGAAGTGCCAAATGGACCAGCAGGCATGGCCTATAGAGAGATACCACGCCAACAGGCATGGTCTATAGTGAGACACCACACAGAAGACATGACCTACAGTGTGGCACCACATCAGAAGGCATGACATATAGTGAGGCACCACACCAACAGGCATGGCTGATAGTGATGTACCAAACCAAAAGGCATAACCTATAATGATTCACCACACCAGCAGGCACGGCTGATAATGAGACACTATACCAGCAGAAACGACGTATATTGAGACACCATACCAGCAGGTATAGCAGATAGAGAAGCGCAATGCCAGCAGTCATGCAATATTGAGTTACAGCAGGAATGCTGATTGAGTGGCCACAGTCTAGCAAGCATCCACCTTGCAGCAGAACTCACCCAGTAGGCATGTTTGAACAGCAGTGGTGTTTGTGACAGTAACACTAGGCCAGCAGGCATGTATGTTGCAGCTGCAGCTGCAGGGACATAACAACTCTCTACACGGCATGTATGTTGTATTGACAATGTGGCAGTCTTGGCTGATAAAGTTTCACAGTGTTAGTTGACATGTCTGATGGAGGGGTATCAGTCCAGTAGCTTTTCTCTTTTATTTCCAATGGACCAGGAGGCATATTTGATTGAATAGTACCAAGTCCCCAGGCATATCTGTTGATTTTTTTTTCTGAACAGTGACCATGTAATGCCACCAGTTCATCATATCCAACATCCTTAATATCACACGTGTTTAATAATGTGGTACTGAACCAGCCCACATGCCGTTTATTGAGACTCAGGGCCAGCAGTCATGTGTGTTAGTTACATCGCACCAGCAACAATGTATGTTACAATTGAACCCAACAGACAGGTATGCTGGGTACTGTTGCACTGGATCAGCGGGCATGTCTTTATAAGTTATAGCCGGCCAGTGTGCATGTCTGTTCTACTGTCTCCCTACCAGCTGCCCAGTCATCATTGCTACAGAGTCAACAGACATATTTACCATTACGCATGTTTGAGTATTTGGCATTGGACCAGCACGCATATCTGAAACCAAGCAGTTATGTCTGTAACAGCTTCACGAGACTAGCAGGCATGTTGCAATACCCATGTTTTAAACGTTGCTTTGAACCAACAGGCATTTTTGTTGCAGTTGCACCCGACCACCTGGCACGTCGGTTACCATTAAATTCGACCAGCATGCATGTCTGTTAGAGTTGCATATACCAGCAGATGTATTTTACAAGTGCACCTGACTATCAGCCATGTCTTTATAAGTTGCATACTATCAGCATGCATGTCTGTTACAGATTCATCTTATCAGGATCCACGTATACTACATTTGCACCCGACCATCATCCAACAGTCATATCTGTAAACTTGTGCCAACAAGCATGCATGTCTGATACACTTGATCCGGACCAGCATTCATATTTGTTTTAGCAATATCCAACCACATGTGCTGTCTGTTACACTTACAAAAGACCTATAAAGTAGTAATGGTTGTTAAAATTGCACCAGATAAGCAGGCCCATACCAACCAGCAGTCAAGATTGTAACGAACATCTGCATCATGCAGATACCTTACTCAGGGGTTGTTTTTGTGATGATACACTACACTCCATAAGATTTTTTTTTGTAAATTTTATCCATCTATCCAGCTGACTTTTTCCGCATATTGATTCAAAAAGGTTTGTACTTTGATCAAACACTCTGTCACAAAGTTTTCAGTGATATTGTCCGTTCAGTATACCCTTTCATTTATCACTTCAGTTTTTGAAGAAATGTTTTCCCAAAGTAGGATTTTTATTAGAATAATATGATATTATGGTATTATCAGATCCAGCCAAAAGTGGTCTGGAAAGTGCATGGTGCATAGATTGATGGATACGATTCCCAGAACAAAAGACAAAAAACATTACCAATACGAAAAATAAGAGTCTATTATTTTTAACGTGCAGTGCATCATAGCAAATACCATGTGATCCCCACATCTTAAATATTTTACAACGCTGAAAAACAACAATAAAATGCCAGTCAAATTTTCCAAATACAACTGAAAACTATCAGAAAAAATAGTTACTAACTGCGAATTCGATTTCAGGCTGAATTTTGCTTTAAATGGCGGCCATCTTGGAAACCATCTTTAATATTTTAACCTTGTGAACCAAACCTGTGAATGCTTCATTTAAATCGTTTGTATTATTAGGCATTTAAACATCGATAAAAAGTCAAAATTGAAATGCTTTATATCGAGATTTTTTGTCAGATAGGTCATAGGAACCTAACTGACGGCCATCTTCGACGCCATCTTTGAATTTCAAAATTCTGAATCCGAACCATGTTCTTAATTGATCGTTTGTATCATTTAGCCTCTAACATCCATAAAAAGTCAAAATTAAAGTGTTTTTGTCGGTCATATAGGTCTTAGAAGCCTAACTGACGGCCATTTTGGACGCCATCTTTAATATTTCAACCTTCTGAATCAAAATATTGTTTCATTTTAATTAGTTGTAACATTTAGCCTCTGAAATATCTATGAAAAGTCAAAAATAAAATGCTTTTGATCGAGTATGCTGGTCATATAGGTCATAGGAGCCTAACTGACGGCCATTTTGGACGCCATCTTGAATATTTCAAAACGCTCAATGATGCCAGAGTGGCATCAGTTGGATTCATTAAGTACAATGCCTCAACAACAAGAATCAACGAAGAAAAAACTTTAAAATCAAGTTCCAGGTCATTCTGGTTTGCTACCGGACTAAAAGGAGATATGGAGCGGACATGGAATTCAAGCATGAAGGTCCGTATCTTGTTTTGATCTTGTCATTCATGTACCGAACTACTAGGCAATTTGGGTCCCCCCTTGACCCTTAAGAGGACTTGAATTTATGCACTAGTCATTTCTTACCAGAGAATAGCGGGGTATTTCACTTTTGTTAAACCATGGCAGTTTTCTCCACCGTCTGTCATGTTTTACTTTATACTGCCCATTTGCCTTTGTATATCAAATGCCAAACATTTTCCCTGCACTAATGGGACAATGCAAAAAGTTAAAATATGGTACATTTGCCCGGCTATACCTTGGCCATGTCAGGGGAATGCGGTGCGTGGTTAAAACCGACTGGTATATTATACTTATTGGGAGAGAGCTCACTTGCAGCAGAAAGCTGAAGCTTGAGATATAAGTATCAGGCGCGTTCCTGGGACATTTTATAAAGTTCCCACTCTGAATAGTCTCCTATATGAAGCCAGGAGTTTGGCTTTTTTGGGGAAATGGTTTTAGAGCATTTCAAAAGGGCTAAAATGAGCTGTGAAGACAAGCAGCATTAACCCCATAAACTGGATTTTTCTTCCAAAAATCAAATTGAATAGCTAAAACCATATACTTGCATCGTCATGTGTACGCACATGCGTATTTTCGTAAGTACGCCCCTGAGTATGCAAAATGCAGTCACACACGGCGGCGTAATGAAGAGACATCTACAGCAACAGTTTTCATTCCGTGGCCTTGACTGGTGTTACACTATTCAATTGGCGTCATCATTAAATAATTCCAAATCTCAATTACATTTTTCATAAATTTGATGACACCAAATGTTTACCCTGACACCTATCAAGGTGACGAAATGAAAAGTGTCAGCCAATTTTGTATTGTGATGAATCCTAATTTAATAATATCCCATTTTTAGTGGAAATTATAGCAATTTTCTAATTTATAATAATGTCTCCCTATGATAGTTTATACAGTATATTCTGAAATTTAAGTACAGAATCGGGTGAAGCCTTAACTGGTAGTGCTTCTGGTTTAATGCGTCTCAGAAGATGGGCAACGTCTTACATTACGTTCCATCAGATTGTTAGGGCTGCGGATAGAACTTGGTACCCCTAGGTTCAAGGTGAGTGACTTCACTACAACACGCCGGCTTCTGCCAGGCTGTCCCCTGGCTTTCCCAGTAGTGAGAGAGGTTGGTTTATGGTTTGTTATGTGTGGGAACACTCGGAGGTTAAACCGGCAGCAGTTTGGTCTAAAACGCTCAGAAGAGGAGGCCATAGGCTAAAGTCTTACATGATAGACTTGAAGACCCAGGGATCAAACTTGGCACCCCTGGGTACTAGACGAATCGTTTATCTATTATACTATGCTGACATTCACATTATAAACTAATGAGTTGAAAGCCTCGCAACAAATGGTTCTTTGATGTAAAAACATCCAATTTCATGAATCGTAAAATGTTGCTGGAGATCGATAAAAGAAGCTGAGATGTACATATATTAGTTAAACATTAAATCTGAACTAATAAAAGTGAAACACTTTTCAATAAATTTAACTCTACTATATCGACACATTTTCAGGTGCATCAAACTGTAGTGGATATTTTTGGCAAGAACAGAAGTATAAAAAATGAATGGCCTCCCTAGAAGTAGAGCTCTAACGAAGCTTTGATATAATGTAGCTCAATGCAAGGGTAGAGTGTGTGTCTTCTGGCAGACTATTTGCTACCATGCTGCTGCATATACCATATTGTGAAAAGTTGATTGTTGGCCTACGCCCCTACGCTAAGTCTACACAAAGGGTTGGACCCAGGCCTACAAACTAAAATTTCGCTTGATATGTTTCAATATCTATTGCACCTCTGCCTGCATATTTAAATAGGTAAACAATAATTGCAATCTGACTTAGCTATTGCGAAATTATTTCATGATCAAATTCCATAATGGTATGGACCTGATCAGGGGCATTTCCAGCTCATACTCACTTACTATCCAATGATGTAATCATGTTTCAAGGTAACCAGTCTTGTGGTTCATGTAAAGAAGGTATAAAGGGTATTCACTACCTAAAATATAGTGAGTATGATCAGGAAATGCCACAATCACAAATAGCAGACAAACCCATGGCACAGCGAGGAAGAGCCACACAACCATCAAGAAACAACAGGAAGATAAACTAAGCAAAGTAAACAGCTTTCTCTTCCCCATCAAGATGATTGCAAAACTAGAATGGACATAAAGTTACGTACAACAAAACATAGAACAATTACAGACTCGCACAATCGGAGTTACAATAAACAAAAAGTCAACAACAACAGAACAACCGGCTTAGACCAGACAGCAGCCTAAGCCACTGGGGGCCTTAAATGCATTTTACTGGTATCAAATATTCGCCCTATATTCTGCTGTTGTTGAAATACAAGAAATGTCCAGTTCGCATGAAAGCCTTCTACGTATATCAGAATACTCAATACGAATTTCTTCTTCAATCGGACTGAAATTCCAAACTGAGTCCTCTTGCAAGAAAGGTCCAACCAAGCAACCGAATAAGAGTGTGCAAATGAAAGTGATTCGCCTTGATTTCTGCAGTCAGACTCATTAGATTGAATATAATTTTGATTTCTAGTGCAGAAGTGGATTTTGAAATCTTTCTGTCTAACAGAGTCATACCGTTGCATGAGTTGCAGTCTGTTCTGGATTCATTATGTTTACTTCCACCATAAAATTAGTCCAGAGTGTATTTTAATATAAGCAGCAGATATAAAATGCATGCAACATTTTCACGACTGCAATACATCAGCACTTTAAAAGAAAATATTAGTTTGCTGAAGATGACTTTATTAAAGCACTTCATATGATTTCCTAGCAAGAAATTAACCAAGTCGCAAGTTACAACTAATGAAGTTGTTAAACGTTTCTGAATTACACTGCTGAGATCGCCCCTCTTAAATAACGTAAGTCTAAGGTGTGCTACATCTTACAAATCCTAAGGTCCGCGGTAACTGAAAAATGTCTAATACAAACAATCCGACGCTTCAAAACAACCACATATGAGTATTTAAATGTTTTGACGAATAGTCCTAGAGTGGAAAGACCTTCATAGAACAACAGCGTAGTTAGGGTTGATGGCCATCACCCAACATTACCATGCAACCTTATATTTCAGTACTGCATTGTACCTTAATCAAGTATTGATATTTCAACCTGATATTTAAATTATTTGATAAATTCCCTGGCTGGGTGCTGTGCATATGGTCAAAGATGACTTTGCGAACTACAGAATACATGACACAATTTCGATTTATTTTTGTTTCCTAAAATTCAATAATTAGCTACAATTGTAAGGTAGCTCTTAATTTTATAAGGAGGCATTGTAATCTTAGGCGGCCATGCCTCCAGATAAGAGTATGTAATCAATAATTATTTTTGTTATTTCTCAAACAAAAAATATGTTGTGTGTACTCAAAAGAGCCATCTCAATAAGAGGGGTCCTTTGAGCACCAAAAATATATGTTTAAACTTATGTTTTTGGTTTGGTTTGATTCTTTACGTCCAAGGCAACAGCTATGGTCATGTGGAGACGGTCTAACTAACCGCACTTTTTTCCTGGACAGGCTTGACGAGCAGTTAACCAGTACTTCGTGCACATACTTTCGCTTGTAACTGACAACATCCCTTCTTGAATCAGTGAAAGGTAGAAATTATTTCATAATCAATCTCCATGAAAGTATGGGACTCAGCCAGGATCGACCTCGCGACACATGGATCTGCCATCAGACATATGTGCCGTCAGACACGTCACCGACTGCACTATGCGGCCCGGTAAATTAGAAAAATAATACGATTTCAAGCATAAAAGTTTTGTTTAAAAGAACCTATCGGTGGCTATTTTCTAAATCAACATAATATGCTCATAAAAAAGCCAGTCACAGATCACAGCCAACCATTGACCTGGGGTTGTAACAAACGTGGGCCTTTTTGTACATTGGAACCCCTTAACGGGTAATTTGGCAAGAAGTGAAGACAAGATGAGATGCCGCAGAATGTTTGCCAGGATAAAAAGATAGGTTCAAGGACGGAAGAACTCATACATCTTAATTTGGGCCTTCTAAACTGTGACGCCTCGATATGACAGCGAATCCGTCAGGGTCTACACTGCTTGCTAAGATAATAACAATAATCAGGCACAGAAATACATCATTGTATAGACATTTTGACAGGCAACCCCTTAAATCCAGAATAGATAATTCCATAATTATTGTATCAATATAAAATGGAATTTAATAATATACATCAGAATGAAATAGGGTCTTAAACATTCGCTCATTTACTCTTTTTATCAGTCAGCATTCATATTAACTGCAGCGTTGCACGTTGCCTGATAAACGTTGTCTATCTCAATGCATGTGGCTTTATCAGGTCATATTGACGATGCACTTTTTAAATGACGTCGCCAATGACGCTGAATTGACATAAAAATCGATCATTACGTCATATTTGCTAGTTTAAAGAGTGAATCAATTTGGTATGCTGATAAATAGAATACCAGGTTTGTGTGTTTTGATATCAAGTTTATCAGGCTCGGCTTCGAGAACGCATATTGACAAGCGTTCTTGAAGCCTTGCCTGGTGAACTTGATATCAAAAGACACTCACTTTGTATTCTCTTTGTATACTGTTGGGTTTTTCAATCTGGATTAATATATACTTAAGGAATAAAGAAACGCAACAAACACTTCGAGTCATTGTAAGCATACAATATGATGCAAGTTTTTAGCGCAAATGATATTTATCCATAGGAGCAGTATGTGTCCGTCAAATTACAGCAGGTTCAACGTATTTATCGATTACGTAATCATTTTGGTATGCACGTAACCAGCCTGACCCCCCGTAGTAAACTGCGGAAACAGGGTCAATAAAAGCAAAGTTTGAATCAACCATCGATTTGTTGTTTTAAAAAGTCTTGGCATAGATTGCGAATCAAGGAAATGATAAAATGGTGACGTTTCTGTAGGAATCTGAAACGGCTTAACGTCATTAACGTCACCTCTGAATACTGCGTGAAACGCGTAAACTTTCTTTTCTGATTGAGATTTATTCATTACAAGGACGTTTTGTTCAAGAATTATGACTTGAGAAATTCAGACGTCAAAAAACCTCAATTCTGACGTCAAAATTCGATATCCTACGTTTTAATTGTTTCAATGATGTTGATGTGTTTTTCTAATGATAAAATGGTACAGTGACAAAGTTTAGGTTACAGTTAACAAGTTTGGAGTTCACTCTCAGCATGTAATCAGATGTTTTCTCTTGCATTATGCCGTGTTTTGCTTGGATAACGTCAATATAAACACCCTACCAGCGTATTTCTACGATATGTCAATAGTCAGTTTTTCCCAAGAAAGCATGTTCTGATGTCTCTGGGTTTATCTTATCCGTATATTCACCAGCGACCCGAATCTGACGGCTCTAGGTGACGTTTACCGTTCATTCAATACCATTGTGTACCTTGCCATTCAAGTAGCGTGTTTTGACGCAATAATTGACTGCATTACGAATATGATTGGACTTTTGTTTAATTTGCACATTGTCAAGTCGAAGCCAAATAACCAAACATGGAAAAGACGGGGTTTCTTGATCTTTATTTTGACGTTAACATCACATTTTACGTTTTCATATGTTTTCATCTTGTAGCGTTAAGTGTAGCGTTAAAATGAAGTTTGGTATTTCATCACATGCTATAAATACTCAATAAGAAATTTTATAAGATATTTCACCAAACCATCATTTAAACACGCAAATATTATATTTTTGTCTGTTGAGTTTCTTTATTCCTTATGTAAATAAAAGTAGGATGGGTCTATTTACGTAACAAACAGTGATACCGACAAATATATGGATGTTTTGTCCTTGCAGTATATTTTATACATTTATATTACATATTCTAACACACCTCCCCTATATAGCCAATGGTTAAAATCAGTCATTTATTGGTTGATAAATCACTACACGGACTGGGCACGGACCAGCGTGACGTCATTTGGCTGCCAGTTTGATTTTCATGACGTCGTCTATCACATACGGCATTGTAACGTTGACAATAGACGGCGTAACGTCATATTTAAAACTATTGGACGTTCAAATGTAAGTAAAAATGCGCGTTTCAGTGGAAACAAGAGTTGCAGGAAATTCTAACAGTCTGTTCAAGATGGCGGAATCGTTATAGACTATGAAGGTTTCGTTCATATTTTTAATCTTTTTAAATACACAGTATGAAAACTGAAATAAACATCCTGTACCCATTCCTCCTAGCTCACGCCTTATACATTGTGAATTACAGCACTCGTGCGTAACCAGTTGTTGGAAATCGTGATGTGAGAGTTGTTGGTACAGCTGTAATTGCGAGGGCCCACCTATTAAAATTCATTTTTCCATAGATCTAAGTAACTGTTACAGTTACAACCATGTAATTATGTATACATGAGATTGCCAATTCCCCTAAACCGTGCAATCTGGCATTTAAGCTCGTTTTCGACACAGAACGGCTCGTTTTTTAACAAAGCAAAATGCAAAGGAGGAAACCTTTAAAATCATGGAATTAAACGGAATAAAATAGATAAAATGGCTTTTCTTACCTTGTTCGAATGTGTATTGTCTGTATCGCTAACAATATAATTCAAAACGTGTACGTGTACCTAAATACACGCATTTTCCGACTACTGGTTATGCACGAGTGCTGTTATTCATGTTTATAAGGCGTGAGCTAGCGGAGGAACGGTACAGGATGTTTATTTAAGTTTACATACTTTGAAATACAGTTCAGTGAATAAAGCGCCTTTAGCTACAGTAACTATGGTCACTCTGTCGTCCGCTTAGGGATTAAATAATACAGGTAATGTGAAGTTGGCGCCTCCTGGCGACTTGAGATACGAACACACAGTAATGCCCTTGGCAACTGGTCAGCTTGGAGAAGCAGATGTCCTCAATTGTTCGAAATGTGTGTGTTAGAATCAAAATACGCTTATGCAGTGATTTGTTGCTTAATATATCACTGTCTTTCGGTCAGTCGTAAGTGGATAAATCATTAGCGCTTTGCACTCATGATTTATTCAATTTAAAGAAATGACATCCGGCCAGTGATATATTAAACAACAAATCACTGCAAGCGTGAATCTATTTCTAAATTCTAACACACCATGCCTATATAGTCAATGGTTAAACTCAGTAATTTATTGGTTGATAAATCACTGCACGGACTGGGCACGGACCGGCGTGACGTCATTCGGTCGCCAGTTTGAATTTTCATGACGTCATCTACCACATATGGCATTGTAACGTTGACAATAGACGGCGTAACGTCGTTTTTACAACCGCCTGACGTTCAAATGTACGTAAAATACGCGTTTCAGTCTAAACAAGAGTTGCGTGAAATTCTGACAGTCTGTTCAAGATTGCGGTATCGTTATAGACTATGATGGATTCGTTCATATTTTAAATCTGTTTGTGTGTTATAATCGAAATAAATTCGCACTGACAGTGATTTGAGGCTTAATGTATCACTGTCTGTCGGTCAGCCCTAAGTGGATAAATCATTCGCGCTTCGCGCTCATGATTTATTCACATTAACGACTGACCTCCAGCCAGTGATATATTAAGCAACAAATCACTGCGAGCGCGAATCTATTTCTAAAGCAAATGTCTTAGTTTTGAGCATAAGCCATTAGCTACAAATATTAGCTGCCTTTTCTGTTGACATCTTTCCTAGAGTTCTTGCTACATGGAATTAAATGTTTTGTCACAAGCAATCAGCAAAGCCATACGCGGATCCAGAAAGTTTTGTCAGAGGGGGTCCAACTCTGACAACGTTTTTTTTTATTATTATTATTTCTTTTTTTAATTGATGAGGGGAGGAGAGAGGATCCATATAACACTAAAACTGGGCCATCATCGGCCCACCAGCGAAACGACATTTAAATGATGATAGCCGGACAATGAATGCTGGCTTGGTAGCTTTGTGATTTTTCAGGGGATTCGAACACATAGTACTAAAAAAACCTATATTTTGGTGATTTTCCAGGGGGTGTCTGGACCCCTGTCCCCCACTCTGGATCCGTGAATGACAGTACAATCCAGCCTGCACATTCGTGCAGCCTGGCCAGCACCTTTGTTATTCAATATCTGGAAAGTTTTATAGCTCAACTTAAATATGAGCCATGGCATGAGATTTTCAATAATGTGGCATTTTGACAAGTGAAGACTCAAATGAGCCTTTGCATTCTTCTATTAAGCTTAGGAACTCCGAATGATGTTCACTCATTAGCTTAACACACATAGAATATTCAAGCGACTAGCAAAGGCTCTGATCAGACTGCGCATATGCGCAGGCTGATCTGAGGCTTTGTTGATCGCGCATACCACATTGTTGGAAATCTTATGTCACAGCTAAAGGATCATTGACGGTTTGGGCCTTATACGCCTATTTTTCTGATTCCTAGAACGCTGATTTTGGGCTTCTATTGTGGTGCATGTAGTATCAGTACAAACGGTGAATCTAATGGCAATAGCCAGCTAGCAAAATATTTGCAAAATTTCTACGCACTCGAGAGTTATGGCGGGTAGAGAGGGGAGGGGGCCTGAAATTTCATGAAAATAAAAAGTGCTTTAAAAAGTGATTTCTGCACGTTTTCTTGATTTATTTGATGGGCATGGTGATATCTATTGAACATACTATACGCAGAGTATTAACGAATCACGATAATTGATGAAATTGTTTTAAAAACAAAATATGTTTTTTAATAAAATGATTTTGGGGAGATAATTTAGAAGTTACCTGTATATTTTGACTTCATGTACCGTAAATATTACAAAACTAAAAGCTCAACAAAAGAAATAAATATTTTTGAAGGAATGAAAGAGTCCCATTTATCATTGGAAAGTCAAACTGATTGTAACTAGATCCTTTGAATATTACTTTTGCTTTGTTTAAAGGGCATAGCATGTTGAATGTATTTAAAGTGTCTGAATATTTATGCATTACATATGCATGTATATCCCTCCCTATATGAGACAATATATTGAACACTAAAGTATTTACCTGTAATAACTCTTAGCATGTCAGTGGATAATTTTGTCGTCCTTTTGCAAACTGTTTGAATCCAGATGAAGACCAACAGAATTTCGGTCTTGATCTGGATCCAAACTGTTTGACACTCTGATGGTGGTCCTGGGTGATTTATTTTTATAAAAAACTTGATTTTGAAGAGTCTGCAGACAAAAAT
Organism: Loripinus fragilis; assembly: GCA_964019695.1. Taxonomy (NCBI): domain Eukaryota; kingdom Metazoa; phylum Mollusca; class Bivalvia; order Lucinida; family Lucinidae; genus Loripinus; species Loripinus fragilis. The sequence continues at coordinate 114,232 of CAXHUL010000501.1, forward strand.
AAAAACATGAACAATTCCCTAGCATGCAAATAGATAAGTACAGGACGTTTGCAAAATAATGTGTCATTTAATAACAGTGAGATTTTTTCTAAGGAAAAATGCATAAAACCTTGCTAATTCTACTTTTAATATTTAAGTACTTTATATTAAACTAGCACAGAATACAAAGCAATTTAGGAGGCTGGTTCTAGAGAACTTCATTACTGTCATTAATTTCTTATTTGGTAGAAAAGGCATTTTATGGGCTTAGGCCCTGGGTTTTTAGGCTGCTGAACATCTTCCCCCCCCCCCCTTGTGCCAGCAAGCCACTTCCATACAATGTGTAAAAAATGGTAACACATATACATGCAAAAGCTTTTGCTGGCACACAGGGGGGAATGATATTTTAAAAAATGTTTTCGGATTTCTATATATCTTAATGTAAAATTGATTGCTCTACCCAAAATTTTACATCTTTGAAGCATTTTATATCAAAAACGGATTTCACAGCCATAAAGTACTCAGGTCAGGGTAGCTTCAAGGTGAAGAAAGGAACGATTGACAAGCTTTTATTTTTACTGAAAATCATAGGCATTTACCCATAGCAAGTGTCAATGATCCTTATTACAGTCAAAGGCGTCTAGCTTGTCTTCATAGCTCAGATGATCTTCCCTCAAGTTTATAAAACTTGTTTCATGCTCAACTTAATTAAGCATGAAATTTATTCTGCTGATAAATATTAAAATGCCAACAATTGTTGGCATTTCAAGATTTATTAGCCGAATAAATACAACATCTGAGAGCTTTAGAGCAAGAAAAACTTTTTTTCACTTTTACCTTTAATGAGCATTTGAAATTTCATGCTCAGTTCGGTTAAGCATGTAAAAGGATTTATAACCTGGGGCCTGTTTGAGTGTCAAACACCAAAATAAAGTTCTAGAGAAAGGCTCATACCATTGAAATCATATCCTATGCGAAAGCTTGTCTCTAACATATGGGAAGTTCAATGGTGGAATTTAGCATGCACACCTCCGCAAGCACATCGGCGTGTTTGTTGTTAATACCTATAACAGCTGTATATCCACCCCTGAGGTTATACAACTTTTGTTCATGCTCAACTCAGCTGAGAATGAAATCTTCATAAAACATCTGAATGTGAACAAATAGAGGATCTTACATGAGTGCTCATGTTTTATTGAATTTATTAAACGAGTTGGGAAAAAGCGATAAAATGTGAGGCTTGCCAAGCATTTTATCGCTTTTTGCAACGAATTAAATAAATTCAATAACCCTGAGCACGAATGTTAGATTCATTTTATCATATGACATTAAAACTATTTTGAAGTCTCATTTTTGGTGTGAAACTGTAGGGTTTTACCATATATGTGTGACATTAAAACGTTTCCCGAAAATCTATAAACCACTAGTACCCCGGCATCCAATTTAGGTTGCCTTGCACCCCCCCCCCCCAGGACAATTTTTCATGGGTGCCAAATTGTTCATTGGGACCCCCTGGATGGGAAACGAAGGTGTCCTCAAAAAAATTTTGGTTTGGGCTATGTGAAATTGCATGGTTTCTATGCCAACCCATAGCGAATTTGAGAAGGGGGGTATGCCTATAAAATTACTCATATCTCAGCTGTTACTTATCCTAGACTACTAAACTTAATACCAAATTAAAGCTTAGACATATGCTTATTATCCCCTTGTTGCATATGGAAATTATCTAATTTGCATATCCATAAATATTTATGAAAACATTAAAAATGTGTTTCACGAATGGGGGTATACGTACAAGATCAATAATATCTCAGCTGCTTTTAGACGCAGAGTACTGAAATTTGTACTAAAATATAGCCTAGACATAGGCCTTTCATTCCATGGTCAAATATTTAATGTACCTTATTTGCATAATTTGCATATTCATGAATATTAATAAAAACGCTAAAAAATAAGGGAAAATCATAACACATATAAATAGGCTGATTTCATCCCAATATTGTCATTGTTGCATGTTTTATTATAATCAATGTTACAATTTGACAGGTCCAATCATCCAGTGGTCCTATATAAATATGATCTCATTTGAATATTCATGAAAATGCATGAAAACTTAAAAAAATGAGGGAAAATCACGTAAAAACTATACGCCTAGGGGAGGGGTTAAGGTACGATCTATCATGCACTCCTAGGGCCTTTTAAATTCATGCCAAATTGTTCAGTGGGACCCTCAGAATGTGAAATGAAGTTCTCCTCACAAGAAATTAGGTATGGGCTACGTGACAATGCATGGTTTCCATGGCAACCGCTTATATGATTCTTGCGATTTGGGGGTAGGCCTACAGATTCAATCATATCTAGGGTTCTACATATCCTAGAGCACTAAAATTGGTGTCAAATTAAAGCTTAGACACATGTCTTTCTTCTTGTGGTCAGATTTGTTAAGCATCTAATTTGCATATTTATGAATATTAATGAAAACCTACAAAAATGAAGTAAAATCATAAAAAAACATAAATGAACATATTTCAGCACAAAAACATCACCAAACCACCATTGTTGCCAGTTTTTATATCCTCAGTGATTCAATTTGATAAGTTCTTTCATCCAGTGGTCCTATATGAAAATTATCTCATGGTCCTATATGATATTATCTCATTTGCATATTGATGAATATTAATGAAATCTTAAAATGATGGAAAAAAGCATGGGTAAACTATGGTATGAAACGGGGGTAATCAGACCTAAATTGAACACATCAGACATTTTATTATGGGCATAAATTTGTCCAAAAGGACCACTTAAATGTGAAAAAAATATTGTCCTCAAAAATAAATGTTATTTGGGTTTTTGAAATTTCATGGTTTCCATGGCAACCTATTATGCCGACTGTAAAGATTGGGGTTATACGCACAAAAAATACTCATATCTTAACAACATCTCATCCTAGATTACTAAACATGGTACCAAACTATTCCCTGGACATAGCAGTTTAATTTGGTAGTTAGATATGCAAATTATCTAATATCCATATTCATGAATATTAATGAAAACTTTAGAAATGAGAGATAAAATCTCAGAAAAATTAAGGGGTGTATGTATAAAATTACCAATATCTCAGCAGCTATGCGTCCGAGTGTATCAAACTTGGTGCCAAGTCAATGCTTAGACATAATACTTTTACCTTAAGTTCAGCTTTGATAAATAGTTAACATAAATAATTATGAATTTTAATTAAAACAGAATAACAAATGAAAAATCGCGGAAAAATCAAGGGGGTGTACTTACAAATCTAATAATATCTCAATTGCTAAGTGCCCTAGAGTACCAAAATTGGTTTTAAACTAATGCTAAGACAATAGTATGTTTAACAAATTATCAAATTTTAAAATGGTCATATTATAATATTCATGAATATTGATGAAACCATGAGCATTTTGAGAATAATATTTGAAAATGAAGGGGATATACCTACAAAATTACTCATATCTCAGCAGCTTATAGCCCTTACGTAGCAAACAAGGTACCAACTTATTGCTATGATACAGCCCTTTATCTCAATGGTAATATTTGCCAGTTGTCGCATTTACATATTCATGAACATTAATATAAACATTAGAATAAAGAGAAAAATTGCCGAAAAATGATAGGGTATACCTACAAAATTACCAATATCTTAGCTGCTAATTGCCCTAGAGTAGCAAACAATATCCTTAATTTAAGTCTATGCATAGCAGTTTTACCTAGTGGGAAGATATAAGAATTAACTAATTTGTTTAAGATCAATATTAATAAAAACTTTAAAAATACAAGTAAAAATGAATACAAATTGATAGCAGTGTACTTACAAAATTCCTCATATCTCAACTGTTATAAATTTTATACTTTGTTTCTTTTACTCAATTTTACTTAGGATTATGCTGTTTGATATGGTACCAAGCTTGTTACTATTGGGCAATTGGAAGCCAAGATATGAATCACTTTGTAGCTATACCCCCTTAATTTTCCTGTATTGTCTCTTAATTTCTCAAGTTTTCATCAATATTCATGAGAATCTTGATTTGATGTGTTATGAATTGGACCATTTTGGTAAACATGTTGTGTCTATGCATTGACTTAAAATCAGGTTTGGCACTATTGGACACTTAACTACTGAGATATGAGTAATTTTGGAAGTGCACCCTCTTGATTTTTCCGCAATTTTTCTTTTATTTCTTCTGTTTACATTAAAATTCACGCATATTCATGATATATATTTTTCATATTATACCTTATGGTAAAAGTACAATGTTTAAGCATTAAATTGGCACTAGGTTTGATACACTGGAACACATGGTAGGTGAAATATTTGTCATTTTATATGTACATCCCTTAATTTTTCTAAGATTTTTTCTTTAATTACAAAACTTTTCATTAATATTCATGAATATGTAAATGAGATAATTTTCATATAGGACCACTGGATGAAAGAACTTATCAAATTGAATCACTGAGGATATAAAAACTGGCAACAATGGTGGTTTGATAATGTTTTTGTGCTGAAATATGTTCATTTATGTTGTTTTTTTATGATTTTACTTCATTTTTGTAGGTTTTCATTAATATTCATAAATATGCAAATTAGATGCTTAACAAATCTGACCACAAGAAGAAAGACATGTGTCTAAGCTTTAATTTGACAACAATTTTAGTGCTCTAGGATATGTAGAACCCTAGATATGATTGAATTTGTAGGCCTACCCCCCAATTGCAAGAATCATATAAGCGGTTGCCATGGAAACCATGCATTTTCACGTAGCCCATACCTAATTTCTTGTGAGGAGAACTTCATTTCACATTCTGAGGGTCCTACTGAACAATTTGGCATGAATTTAAAAGGCCCTTGGAGTGCAGGATAGATCGTACCTTAACCCCTCCCCTAGGCGTATAGTTTTTACGTGATTTTCCCTCATTTTTTTAAGTTTTCATGCATTTTCATGAATATTCAAATGAGATAATATTCATTTAGGACCACTGGATGATTGGACCTGTCAAATTGTAACATTGATTATATTAAAACATGCAACAATGACAATATTGGTATGAAATCAGCCTATTTATATTTGTAATGATTTTCCCTTATTTTTTAGCGTTTTTATTAATATTCATGAATATGCAAATTATGCAAATAAGGTACGTTAAATATTTAACCATGGAATGAAAGGCCTATGTCTTAGCTTTATTTTAGTACAAATTTTAGTACTCTGGGACTAAAAGCAGCTGAGATATTATTGATCTTGTACGTATACCCCCATTCGTGAAACACATTTTTAATGTTTTCATAAATATTTATGAATATGCAAATTAAATAATTTCCATATGCAACAAGGGGATAATAGGCATATGTCTAAGCTTTAATTTGGTATTAAGTTTAGTAGTCTAGGATAAGTAACAGCTGAGATATGAGTATTTTTATAGGCAGACCCCCCTTCTCAAATTCGCTATGGGTGGCATAGAAACCATGCAATTTCACATAGCCCAAACCAAAATATTTTTGAGGACACCTTCGTTTCCCATCCAGGGGGTCCCAATGAACAATTTGGCACCCATGAAAAATTGTCCTGGGGGGGGGTGCAAGGTAACCTAAATTGGATGCCGGGGTATAGTGGCTTTTCAATAATAATGCATGGCGTTATTTCACTCATAGGTGCGACGTCATAATTCTCTAGCTCAGACCAGTAGACAATGCCAATTGTTATTTATTTGTAAATTAACAACTACTATAGGCATTTTGAAATTTATGACACATTA
>CAXHUL010000501.1:120200-169180 GCA_964019695.1 Loripinus fragilis
GAAAATGCAATTTTTATTATTTTCATAATTGAATGAATGATGATCCCCAGCTGAGTGCATTGCCAAGCATGAATTTTGATCGAGGGGTTGCGGTTTCGAGCTTTGCGGAGGAACTGCGTTGTGTCCTTAAGCAAGACACTTTATCCTCTGATTATTCCTGGCTCAACCCAAGAAGACCCGTCCCTGCATGACTGAAAAAATGTTGACTTGGGCGTAAAGAATCAAATCTAACAAACAAAACATTTTATATATCAAGCTAATTAGCTCGATAGATAAATTTGGAGAAAACGGACTATAATATCTCTACTCTTTTATTTGATTGGATGAAACAGATAACAGATAACATGTGATTGCGTCATACGACTTCAATGTAGGGCATCGCGTTCAAATGTGTTTGTGGCCGTTTTCAAGTTCACACTCTTGTTCAGTTGATGGACACGGCTGTTACATGCCTTTCCTAGTCATCAACTCCCAATGACTGATGACCTTACTTATCTACATTTGCCATCATTCATTACATCAGGTAATGGCCTTGAAAATCTTGCAGGATAACAAGTTATATTGGTTTTTCCTCTCGAGCTATTTTAAGTAACGAAAAAATACAATATCACCTCAACATAAAAGAGTAGCGATCATAATACCAATATTTTGATTGGCTACTGAGGTATTCCCCGCTGATATGAATATTCATAGGAAAGGACGGTTTTTTAGCGAGATATCCCAGGGGTGATGAGAGGAGTGAAATGGAATGCTTCACCCCTGGGTAAACGAGGACGTGAAATATCCTGATATAACGGCACCAAATATATTCAGTACTTGATTGTTTACTCTGTAGTAGGACCAAATATTGAACATAATAGGAGCCACAAAATGGACAACATCCATTTCGTATGTATCACCGGAAGCATGTTCACTGTTTTTTCAAGTTAAGTTTTTATGTGAATAAAATTACAACCTTATGTTTGATAAAAATCCATTACTACTGGCAAATACTACATTTCAACACGTGAATTTTATGTAACAATCGAACCTTTAAGCTCTTTCATATGCCACAAACGCTAGCCTTAAGCAAAGGTAACTTGTGTAATAAAAATGCAGACAAATTAACATTGTCAGAGAAAATATGATATTACCATTCATCACAAGGAAACCCTGAATCACTTTATCAAATCCACACATGTAAAATTGATAAGTTTGATCAGACTTTATATTTATGTATATATTTATATTTGGAGATCACTATTTGAACATAAAAATCTAGGAATGTTATTAAAATTTCAATCACCACTTACTTTAATGATATGATACTATTCAGTTTCTGTTTCAAACTCATTCAAAAATTCCCCTAAGAAATTAAGTCACTCTGAATGATGACAGGATTCCCAATCATAACATGAATCTAATAAAGTGAATATTAACCACAAGCCCTAAAGCGACCTGTAGCAAATAACCACCCTATCAATTAAAGGCTATGCAATCAAGTTATCATCAGGGTAGCAAAATTTAAATGCAAACACTTTTTCCCTTTAAGCGTCACTTTTGAACACATGGTTGATAACTTAACACTTAGATTTCGCTTAGCCACTATCAAGTGAGTATGTTTATGATTATGGAATGTCCATATTTAAGGAAGGTCCATATGTTTGCCTAGTAACTATCATGTTCACATGAAAATTGAATATCACTTTATTTAACCATTGTCTCTGATTTCAATTAATGCTCCTAAACCTCTTGAACTATTCATCATCCTAAGTAGGTCAAATATCCTGGAATGTATAGTTCTGCTACAATAATTGACACCATTTATCCTCACTTCGATCCAATGCTGGTTCCTTCATTATCCACCCCAATGCTGGGCAAGATGTAATATTGGTTTTATCTGCCCACATCCACAAAGCTATGGTAATGTTGAGCCAGTCAGTCTTTATTTCTTCTTGCCGGGGTCTCTAATTGTGTTTTCCGTATAAACTCTTTGCAATACTGACTTTCTTGACACTTTCGTATTTTCTTTCTCTTCTTTCTCATTTTTTTTCTTTTTCTCATCTGATTTCTTATCTATTAATAATCTTTTGATTTCTTCTCGCTCTCTATTTTCTGCATCTCTCATGTCTACTCTTCTGCGTTCTGCTTCACGATCTTTAATCTGTTCTTCTCCTCTTTTCCTTTCAATCTCAATCCATTTTTCTTCTCGTCTCCTTTGCTCTTTGGTATTCTCCTCAACCGCATTTCTAAGTCTATTTAGGGAATTTGCTACCTTTCCCAGTATTCCTGTTATTTCCATTAAAGCTTTTTCCGTTCTCTCTCCTGAATTCTCATTCCTTGCCAGTCGGTTGCTCCCACTCTGCAGTGCTGCAACCAGTCCATTCATTGCAACGAGACTTACTTCTATCCTTGGCTCTCCCTTGTCTTGTACCGTTCTTCCTATGCTTTCCCAGTCGATGACCTGGTATGCTTTATTTTGGCCATGTACTATCTGTCCATCTTTAGCTTCATCTGCAAGTGTCGTTGATCTTTTCTTTCTCTTTCCTATGGTTATGGCTTCTACTAGTATCTTCCTCTTGGAAACATTAGCATTCATATGGGGTTCATCAACAGACTTCAGCTCTGCTTCTTCTGGCATGTGTTGAGGCCACAAGTCGTCTACCATTTCCTCTGCACCTTCAGTGTTTGCTGCCTGTGATGTAGTTCCTTGTTGGCTAACCGTGTCAGCTAATCTGGGGGAAGGATTGGGTACTGTTTCTTCAGGCCTACTTTCAACTGTTGTTAGTGTGTTGCCCTCTGCTTGCCATACTGCAGCGGGAGTGGACTGTGTTCCTGACTGTGTCTTGTTCCCTACTTGCTTTAATTGGAAGGCACTTGCAACCCCTGAAGACTGGCATTCCTGTGCTCCTGGTTTTCTGCTGGTACAACAGTGTCGGCACCAAAGAAAAGCTGAGCTGGTGCTGCAAAGGAACATTCCAGGAAAGCTGCTGGTGATGGCTGTACAGTTGGAGCTGGTGGAGTATTCAATACAGAACTGGCCCAGGGTTCCTGGCTTGCTCTAATCCGCCGAAAATACTGAAGTGAGCTCCCAGTAAATATAGGGCTTTGGTGACTCTGTGTAGTTGCTACACTTGTTCCCATCATCCTTGACAGCGTGACAGTGCTTGGATCATGGATGGCAGAAGGTAGTGGCGTCCAGTAAGTTGGTGTTGGCTCCTCCATCCATTGACCTGTCACTGGTACAAAGCTGGGTGCTGAAAAGGGAGTTAAATGCGTAAAACCTGAGATGGTACAGTTGACAACCCCAGTACTTGACTTCAGGGATCCTTCAACGGCTGTAGGGAACCTTGCAGCCAAGGTGTCCATCCTGGTATCTCAGTTCTCGGGAACAGATGTAGAGACAGGAAGCTGCCCGACTACAATTTGGTGTGGCTGACAAGTACTGTGGCTGTGGAGAGTTAAAACTCAGTTGTCCAGTGGGCTGAGCAGGAACGGTTGTAGACGTCTGAAGACAAAGCTGGCAAAGACTCTCCAGACTGCTTCTTCAGATAGAACAGCATACTCTCTTCTTGAGAAAACTTGAGCATGTCAGTCTCTCATATCTTGTATGGAATTGTACTTGCTTCAATCCACTCTTGATGATTAGTAATAGCCATCTGCTTGGCCGCCATCACATGTCTAGAGTAATGACTAAAGTTGTGGTTAACCTGATGGGCTGTTTGGCATTTGAACGTACATATGCGACAGTAGTACGGAATCCTGTCCCAGCTCACGTGTGTCTTAAGGATATGATCTTACATCGGTCCAATCTCATTGATACGCTTCTCCCCAGTTTGGCGATGGCACACCAGACACATGTACGCCCTGCCCCTCTTCTTAGCCTTCTCAATAGCTTCTCTACTGTATAGCATGCTCAACATAGTCATCTCCATCTTGATTTGATATGACATGTCACCCTTCCTTACTATTTATTCTCTCTTACGGACCATAGCTCGGTTAATAAGTGATCACTGATGGCGGATGGTCACGAAACCTCAATGCATTAATGTACAGTTTCCCAGATTACTTTAAGGTGTGACTACAGTTAGCCTAAACTGGTGTTTCATCAACCCTTGAACTCTCAAAACCCTCATCTATAGAATCCCTTAAAGCATATGGGGTCTCCTTTCTAACATGCTTATTGTTCAGCTTTTAAAACTGTTCCCGCTTCTATCTGAGTCTTACATCAAACGGCCGTACTGTACCCTGTTCTCCTTGAAGACCTCTTCCTGTCAGGAGTACTCTTTTGTACTTAGCATAACTACCTTGCACACTGTACCTTTCTGAGCTTCGCCATACTATGTAAGACCTTTGCTCCCATATTCCTCCTCTTTTGATCTCTACCTTTACTGGGGTTTTGAGCTTCAGTTTTACCAGTTTCTTCACGCCTCTTTGCTTGCCATCTCTTACCTTAAATGGCTAAGCATCTCCTCCATCTTACTAAACCTCGTCAAAATAGTTGATTTGTGACATGACATTCCTCTCCTTTTAACAAATAACTGACATTATTATCATACCTTAAATAAAATTGTTTTAATCCCCCTCCTCTTACTCTTCATCTGATCTGTCTACTGAGACACATCAGTTGCTTCTACTACTTACTGCTGAGACGTTCTGCGGTTTGAAAACTGTCTCTTTGCTTTCACCACCCACCTTGGAGGATGATCTCCCTCATGTGGTTTCAGCTTATTGTGGTGTACAGGTCGCTTTTTCCCTAACCGGTCCAACTGAAGGACATAGTCCAGCTCTGACAGCTTCTTCTTAACTAGAAAAGGACCCTCATACACATTTTCTAGTTTTGGTGATACACCAACTTTTCTTGACTCCATAAGACACCATACTACGTCTCCTTCTTGATATCTATGAAAAGCGACTTTTACATCTTAAAGCTCTTTACTTCTCTTTGAGGTGGTAGCCATATATTTGCGTGCAATTTCATGGGCATGTTGCATTTTGGTTCTTAAAATGTCAACATAATCTCCATATGTGGTAATTTCTTCACCATCATATATTAGTGCTGCCAAATACTAACTCTGCTGGAAGTCTTACTTCACATCCCATGGTTAACATATTAGGAGTCAGTCTAGTAGACCCATTTGGAGTTGCACGGAAGGCTCCAGCTAGGTATCCTAAGTGCAAGTCCCACTCAGTCTGCTCGCCACACAGATAGGCTTTAATCATCATCAGTAGAAAATAGTAAATGAGTATGATTAAAGCGTTCTGCTTGCTGTTCCCTCTTGGTTTTCTTACACTAGTTCTTGTTTTTCTAATCTCTAGCATTCTACATAATTCTATAAAGACACGACTTTCATATGACCTACCTTGATCACTGTGGATCGACAATGGACATCCCAATCTAGAGATTACATCATTTAGAAGATTCTGGGCACAGAATTCTGCAGTCACGTCACCTACTGGAATAACTTCTACGTTTTTTGGTAAAATGATCTGTGGACAACAAAATGTACCTGTGGCCCCTATCCGTTATTGGTAGTAGTCCCAAGTAATCTGTGGCAATACAGTCTCCTGGTGCTCCTACTCTCGGACTGCACATCTGAGCTCTAGGTACTTTAGGTGGATGCTTATCTGCAGCGCAAGTATCGCACTTCTGTATATGCAAAACTACTTCATCTTTTAGGGAATACCAATAGAACCTTTGGAAGATCTTTTCCTTTGTCTTCTTGCAGCCGAGGTGCCCAGACAAAAGAGAATTGTGCATCAGGAAAAGAACCTCTTTTCGCATAGGCAAAGGAATAATGAATTGAAGATACACACCAGAACCATCTCTTTTGATAAACTTTTTCAAAAAATGCTATCAAAGGCAACAAGTGAGTCCCATAAGATCCAATAGTGTCTGGTTGCTGGACTGCATGTGACCATATCCTGACTTGATTGTTTATTACCTGTTGCTTTAACAGAGAGGATTGGCCCGATGTCTGGATCTTCTCTTTGTAGCTTACCTAATTCTTCCTTAGGTCTAGTACTAGCCCAGAATGTCATGATACCTTCCTGCTTTTGCTCATCAGTCAGTCCCTGAGATGTCTTCCCTTAAAGATCTACTAGGTGAGAAGGAATCTCAGTACTGTCTTCAGTTTGTATTTTCCTTGCTGTATATTCAGGAAGTGATTGTGCATGCTCACTTGTGACTAACTTGATTCGTCTAACAGCCACAAGATTCTGAATTTCGCTGGAATCTTCTTCATTGGTAATTACAATGGGAATACCTTCTATTGGCTCTGCTCGTCCTATCACAGCATCTTGTTTTATGGACATGGCTGTGGGGAAAGGATTTAGCATTCTTACCTTGCAAGTACATGCTCTGTTTATGTCTACTAATGTAGAGGACATGTGTAATGGATACTCAGCTTGAAAGTGGTCTTTTGGTTCAAGAACATATTCCTTCTCAGAGGAAAAGTCATCATATTCCCGCCTTTCAATATATACATCAATAACACACTCTGTTTGAGCAGGTATAACAAAATGGTCAGCGGCTTTCACATTTCTTACCCTGTTGTTGACTCCAACTTGAATGATTGGGATCTTTTTCTTATCTATCAGCAGAACCCCCAGTGGCGGATTTAGGGGGGGGGGGGGGGTGCTTAGGGTGCTTCAGCACCCCCAGCTGAGTCCATGGTAAAAATATCTTAACCTACCTTTTTTCTTCTCAATGTACGGTAGGCACCTTTTAGCATGTTCTGTAAGGCCGGTTTTAAATTCAGCACCCTAGAGATTTAAACGGCTGTTAATTGTCACACTTAATCATAAAATTAAGTTTTACCAATCAGTGGAGAGCAAATCAGCTGACCGACTGCGTAACAAGGCAACCTGAGTTACCTCTAAATTTGGATAGCCTTATCTTCAAGTCAGTGCGAAAAGAGAATTTCTAAACAATTACCTATTCCAAACAACTTATACATTTTGTATAAATTAATAAACAAGTCTTGATAACTGGCAAAATGCTTTCCTCAAATTATGCGTTCATTATTGAAAACGATATTCCTGCAAACTGCTGAAAGGGGTTATGTATTTGGAGTTTGACAATTTTTCATATGTAATGTATATTTTCTCGCGTCATGGCCACTGACACGACGCGCGCGACCTGATAGAATACCCGTGGTCTGTTTTGAAATTGTCGGTCTCTTTGATCATGAATCACCACTGGTGGTAACACAACTGAACAGTCTGGACTCAGATCAGGCCCGAAATTTTATAAGGTTTCAAACTGCTTGAAATTATGACGTATACATGAACTCGGACACGGTCCGAGACATGAAAGATATTTTTAATAGAAGTTAGTATAATTAAAAGTCTGCAGATAACATCAGTTAGCATGCAGAGTTGATACACAAGCATGTTGACATAATTACTGGGGCTGCGACCAGGTAAGGGACTATCCATTTTGCTCAGCTACAGAGACTAGCTGTGGTATAGAAATTTTGCCTGAGGTAGGGTTATCTGTTACAATTTCAACAGACAAATACACTGGTTTTGAAATAATCACAGTCTGATCTGTGCTTTTGTTGTTCGCTAGCAGCAAAATCAAGTTCTCTCGCAGCTTTCTCCCATAATATGAATTTTTCAAAGGATTTAGTTTTAAAATCAGACGGTAGAAATAGCGTTTTCCCCAACCGGATTTTTCTTTTTAAAAATTGCCTCAGACATTTGCCTTACTGCTCTTTCCAAGGCCTATATTCAGTCTTGCTGGGGTCTTCATGATGCGCTGACATACGCCGATGCGTGTTCTGATTTGGGCCATCCAAGCGAGAACCTTCTCTGGGCAACATTGCATGGGATAAGACCGTTTTTTTTAAAAAAAGAAAAAAAATTGACCTAGCACATGAGATTTTGATACTTATCGTATCTGCAATGCAAGTCTGTGCATATTGTGCGTGCGTGACACTGCAGCAAAATCAGGTTTCCCATAAAGTGAAATGTTCAAAGGATATATAGTTTTAAAATCGGAGGGTATAATTAGTCATAAGCACTTTTAGACGCCTTTTCTCCAACAACATTTTTCTTTTTAAAAATCGCCGCACACATTTGCCGTGGTGCTCTTTCCATGACCTGTTAGCAGTCTTGCTGGAGTCTTTATTTTTTTTGACAAACACGGATGCGCACTCTGATTCGGGTCATCAAAGTTTCAGCCTTCTCTGAGCAACATTGCCTGCGATAAGACGCTTTAAAAATGAACTAGCACATAAGATTTTGACACTATCCACAGGAGCTTGAAGTTCGGTCCTTATATCACCTATATAGCCTATATACGTAATGACATTGTGAGCTTTTGGTTTTGAGGCTATAGGGGTGATTTAGGGATCGAACTTCAAGCTCCTGTGCACTATCCTATCAGCGATGCCAGTCTTGCATATTGTGCGTGCGTGCATGTGTGTGTCAACTCTGTGGGATGTGAGTCTGACTAGCGATCAGGCTGTCACGAGTTCGCTCTCCCCGTCCAGCTCCATTCTAATGTTGAAATTGGTCATAAACTATTTTCTACAGTCATTCCCATTCCTTCTTATTGAAAGAAGGACAGTTGTCAGTCACTGGCAAAGCTCCACTCCAGGCCCTTTTGTATCTATTAGATGGGAGCAGTAAGGAATTATTTCACTACCTTGCCCTCCAATCAACTGGGAAATAATCTAAATGCGGACCCAGTTGAGTAACAATATTCTCACATGACTACGAAAACTCGTGTGAAGTTTTAGTGTACCAATGGTCCAATGTTCGTCATGGCATCTTCCGTTCATGTTTTCAAAGAAGTATATCAGCGGACTAATTTTAGTCAAATAACATATAAAGCATCATCAGGTATGGAAGGGGAAAGGTTGCATGTGGTTTTTGGGCTGACTGGTATATGTATAGACTTATAATGGGAAAAAATTAAAAATATTTTTCTCTGAAATGGAGATACCCACAGCTTATAGATGTATGTCTTGTGGTCACCTACATAAATCCTGCCATCTATGCTCCTGGTGTCTATACTAGCCATATGGAGTCATTAGCTAAAAGAATTCCTAAAACCATCAGACCCACAGCTTGTAGTCCCAAAAATTCTGCCAACCATGCATCTTGGGTCAAAATTTACCAAATACTGACGATCATTAGGCTTTAATAGCGTCCATAATCATAATGGGGAAAAACTTTTAAAAAAAAAATCTTCTGTCCACAGCTTATAATTTTATTATGTAGCAAAGTTAAGTATTTAGTGTTTTCTATATGTTAACCCAACCACGCACCTGGGGTTCAAATTGATCACGCGCCGGGGACATTTGCTTTTTTAAACAAAATAAATTGATAAAAAAATCTCCGAAACCAGAAAGCCAAATACTCAGGGGAGTGGTATATAGGCTTATAGAGTATCTTGCTTCTATGGGACACAGTTCTATATGGAAACTGATTTGCGCTATTTGTGCCTGTAATATATTGACTGTCGGTGTCCATCTATCAAGCACCCCCAGCACAAGTGGTCCTGGATCCGCCACTGACCCCTTTGCTCATTAGTAAATCTGCTGGACCATTCTTACCATTTTGTAATATGTCTACTCCTAATAACCCATCATCGTCTATCTCTGCTACTATAGCTTCTACTTCCATCTTAACTGAACCTAGCTTGAGACAGAATGTACCCTTTCCTCTTTTTTATACTTACACCACTTGCACCTATCATCTTTGATGTTTCCTCCAACTCTGGTCTATCTTCTGGCTTTAATGACTCAGAGACTCGATTGGAAATGATTGTCTTTGATGCACCAGTATCTGTGGTAAATTAAGTGGGTACCCCTGAACTGAACCACGAATGTACACACCATCTGGCAACTTTCGTGTGACCATAATTGATTTTATGACATCATTGTTTGTTGCTGCATTGTAGCATTGGCCTTTAGGAATTGAACAGGCTTCTCTGTGGCCTCCATAGACAGCCCTTTCTAGTTTAAAGGATTTCATCTTGTTTCCATTTGACTCTGATTTGGAGAATGTATATTTCCTCTCCCATAGCCTATGTTAGGGCCTGGCTTACCCAATTTTGTAGGGCACTCTCTAGCCATGTGTCCAAATTCTTGACATGCATAGCATTGTATATTTCCTATTCTAGAAAAGCCTGCTGCTGGTATTTCTTACCTGTATCACTACTCTCTTTATTTGTCAGTTGACTTACTAAAGTTTGAAGTAATTCTCAACACAACTGTCCTTTACATTAAGTAAGTACCTTGGATCACTTGCTCAACCAATAATATCTAAAGAACTGCTTTATTGGTGAAAAAGCATTTCCCTGGAAATATAGATATTTAGTTATAGTAGTAAGTTTTACTCTAAGGCTACATTATATATGGTCATATACAAGGAAATAGGTCAGCTGTAACTACAATACCAATTTAAATAAAGTCTTTTTTTAGCTAAAATTGTATCTGACCAAATTTTAACAGATGACATTCAAGTTATTATTAAATAGATTTTACAATGGTTTTTAGAATGCTGGATAGAAATATGAAATATTAAAAGAAAAGCAGTCAAGAGATTAGATCTGATTTAGTTTTAGCAATATATGTGTATATACATGATGTTAATTTCCACTAAACAGAACGTTGGCAAAATTTTACAGGAACCTCACAAACATGAAAATGTAAACCTTAATAACAATGTTTAACATGTATATGTGTGTTTAAGATTAGAATGCCTTGTTAACTTGCCAGGACATAGATTCAAAAGGAGCATGCACAATGCTAATTAAGATGGCACTCTTCTCAGTATCAACATTGTCACCAATGATAGTGGCACATGCAAATTTAAAAACGTGTGCATGAACTTATGCATATCTAATTTCGCATGTTTACTTTTTATTCAATTATCTCTTAAAGAAATCGTTTCATTTAAATGTACAGGATATTATTATAATATCAAAAGTTGATTTAGCAGTGCACCATTGTCAATTGTGTAATATATGTGTATGGTATAGTTTACGACATGTTGAATGCTATATTTCACATATGTTCTTTGACAGTAGCGCAGGTATAAATCATGTTGCTTTTAGATGGAAATATTTTAGACTCCTTTACTGTAATTCAAAAATAAATATTTGGACTAGCAAATGCATTGTTTAATCACTCATGATACTGCAGAGGGGCTAGCGTTCTAAAATTTGGTCTTCAACCTACATACTGCTTTGTGCTTATGAGCAGCGAAGGCTTTGGCAAGTCTACCAACACATATGCATAGGCTCACCTGAGCCTTCATTGCTTAACATTGCGACAAGTACCAAAATCATATGGGCTCATTCGTTTGATCTGTTCTTTCGTTACTAGTAAAAGTAAGTAATGGTGCAAAGATCAGGAATCGATACAATTAAGTACCACACCTGACCCAGGATACCAATGGGAAAGTGACAAACTCACAGAAGACACCACAAACGAGAGCCAAGAGGTCAGCCCTTTCCCAGCAGGTGACCAAAAAGCACATATAAACAGACGCGCACAAAACATAGCAAACACAAGACAGAACAAAAACATAAAAGATCCACAAAAGAAGTACCGCCTTGGAACGGTCAGTAAAATATTTTACTGGAGGGCTTAAACCGGTTTAACGGCGCCAACCTCACCCTTAATTCAGATGTGGATCAAGACACATAGATATTTGGTTTGCATGAAAGACCCCTAACTAGTAAATCTATTTTGTTTGATTTAAACTTTGCAAAGAATAAATAGGCTGCAATTTTATATCAACGATAATGTTCACATTTGTCATGCTAAATATCAATTTGATATTATCTGCAAGAAAATTCCACTATAAGACCAAAAGGTCTAATTGGTTGAATAATGCAAAACAAATAATTTGTTAAAAGCAATAATTTATTGTGAGTCAGCTATATAAGCAATGGCTACAATATACTTGTATTACTAACACTGTCTGGGGGCTTTTCTAAGTGATAAACATATCTCTTTCAAATGGTTGACTAAAATGAACCATTAGAACAAATGTTGTTCTTTCTGCATTATATATCCCCAATATAATTTTTAATTGTGTTTTATCTATTTTTTTTGTCTTTTTCTTTTCCTATATTCTTTTTTTTTCTTTTTTGCTACTTTTTCTTTCATTTTCAGTTGTAATGTCCCTTTTTTACTATTTTATTCATTTTTAGTTTTGTATTTGATTTTATGGACTTGTTTCTATGTTTTGACATCTTTACACAGTTTTGCTACCTTGCAAAATGTTTTGATAACACATGTAAAACATACATATATGACAAATTAAAGACCTCAAGCTTACAAAACTGCATACTTCATAGAAGAAAAATTAATTAAATCTGTTGGAGAGCCAGGTATGACTGTTTAGATGTGAACAAGCAATATGTACTTCAAACTATACTATAGACATTCAGGTATGCATATTATTTAAGTAAAATATGTGTGAAAAGTTAATATTGTGCATCCAAATGCTGCTGTGGAACTAACTGTTTATCCCTTGTTTTGATTTTTAAAGTATAAAATGATGAATTTTAATACACTTTGGTACTTGAAGAAATTTGAATAAATCCATATATTGATATATTAGTATGTCGTTCAGGTAATGCCATAACAGTTTGCAAGTATGAAAAGTATTGTTGCCATGGTGATTGTTTTATTATACCAGGTATGGCAAATTAATCCATGTTGTATTGTTGCTAGGTAACCGTCTATAATTAGGAATAAAAAATTTTGACCAGTTTTTAGGAAGGGGATTATAATTTTGTATTTAACAATCATCTTTGCTAATGTTTTTAGTCTTTTCTTTCAGATTTATAATATAGAAGGTGTTGAAAATAAGCATTCATTATTTTTGTCTTTAGATTCGCTTTGAGGACTTTAATGTGTCACTCGTCTGAAATGAAGCATATTACCATACACTTTTTACATTTCACACAATTGACATCATACAATACATCCTTAACCCAGTTAATGTTTATTTCAAGAGAATGGAAATAACAAAATTCATAAATAAATTGACCACAAACCTCTATATTTATAGAAATGTGATATTGTACATAATAACATCAGGTCAGTTGAACAATTTATTGTGGTTGTTAAACAATATACTACAGTAAACACATTTGCATTCTACATTATAACATTTAATATATCCTTAAAAATAAATTAAAGACTACATGTATATAACATTCAATTGATGTATAGTGTGACAGGACAGACAGAAGACCAACAGGTAAGCCACCAACACTGCCCTCCATGTGTATTAATTTTTGAAATCGGTCAACCGATTATAAATGTCAAAAGATTCTCACGCCTTTCGCCCAATAAATATGTAATGAAACACAATGGTGCCATCCTTTTCATATTTATTCACACATAGGCTATTATCGCTTACTTAGAAAAAAGAAAGTAACCGTTCAGGATGTACTTAACATTGCGATGTATTTTAGCATATCTACCCTTCTGGTTCGCCAAAACAATGCATTGAATAAAGCGAATCTATTTTACAGCCTATGTGCTCATATTCAAGGCCATCTTAAAGTGTCCATTCTTACGTGACTATACATTTTGTGCTGTGAAATAGGCACACGGACGGCACACTACATACACAAGCATTTTAAACGTGACCTGTTAGTAGGATAGGGAATGATCCCCAAAAATACGTTTTTATACCTTAGTGCGATGGCAGCCATATTGAATATTAAATCTTACCCAAACAGGCAGCAATGTAATCTTTGGACAGTTATGATGTGTTTGTGTGAAAATAATCAAATTGAGTCGTGGCAGATGCAGATGGGAGAAAACGAAACATTACGTTTTATCTGGTTACATATGGTACACACCATTGCATGCGTAATGCTAAAGCAGCAGTTCTTTGAAATTGATACTTATACTCAAAACTTTTAAAACAAATACATTTTCATTACTGAAAAGTAGTTTGATTTCAATTTGATAACGCGTTGCTGAGATAATAGCGTTTTTATTAAACGCATGTATACATATGACGCGCATGGGCTACCATACTTTATTAGCTCTAGTGGCGTTATGCATTTTCGAGAAGCTTGCTATACAGTGGTTTCGTATGCACCATATATACTTCTTCAAATTTATACTATAACAATCCTTGCTACTTTCCGGGTAACCATTATTTATTTTTTTCACCCTGGGCCCCAGCCTATTACGTCATGCATGGTTACAAGGAAATCAGCATTGTTGTTAGGGTACTACATGGTTTATACTCAGTTCTTTTTAATGACAGGTGAAATTCAAAGACGCATGACAAAAATATTTGCTTCAAAACTCGGACCCAGTATAAACGGACTGGTCACTAACAGAAATACAAACTTATGTTGTTGAGCCTTTATTTTAGCGCTATTTTACAGTACAACAGCCAATAAAACCTATTCTGAACATACCCTAGATTATAAGAAGTTATTCCCGGTATGCAAAGTTGAAATATTACAAGCTACAGTTAAAAAATTGAAGTTTTCTCATCTTTGGGGTTTATTTCTGACGATTTCGGCTAAAAGTGCCGAAAATAGCTAAAAATGTTACCTTGGTTTCTTGTCGATGTTTATAAAGACAGATAAACTGTCAATAAATACAACAATACAGTCTTAAATATAGAGTATTCAACCGTTGCTTTTTGAAAACAAAATCACAGATATGCAGAGAAATAATAGAGAAAAAACGGAGATATGATTATTTAATCTTCAACATACATCAAGCCTCGACCAAAAATAGTAAGTGAGTATGATCAGGAAATACCACAATCACAAAGCACAGACAGCCCCACGGCACCGCGAGGAAGAGCCACTCAACCATCACGAGACACCAGGAAGACAAATTAAGCAAAGCAACCAGCTCTCTCTTACCCATCAAGATGATTGCAATACTGGAATGGACATAAAGTAACGTACAACAAAACGTCACTTTTGGTAAATGTGAAATTGCGTATGATCAATTTCGATAATTTTTGGGGTCTGTGCTCAAATTTCACAATTTTATATTCAGATAACAGCCACCAGTTTTTTTTTGCCACACCAGAATTTGGCAAAATCACATCATCTTTCTAGTGATGCAAAAGACTCAAAACCACTAAATTACATAAATACAGACATAAGGGAGCAAAACATATATAATTATGACTAAAAAAATATATGCCATCATGGTGAAAAAAATGGTCAAAGTTAAAAACCCCGTGGGGTTTTTAAAAAAACCCGCGGGTTTTTTCCAACCCCGCGCGGGGTTTTCCCCCCACATTTTCAAATGGGGGAAAAACCCCGCAGGGTTTTTTCAAAAAAATAAATATTAAAATTTGTTCAAGAAACAAGTTTGTTTGATTGTAATTATTGCAGAAAATGATTGATATGGCTTAATTCCAATCTTTGATTTCCCCCGCGGGGTTTTTCTCCCATTTCAGATTGTGGGGGAAAAACCCCGCAGGGTTTTTTGAAAAATTCAAATAGACTTTTTTGAATTATTATTCATCACAATGCATAATAAAAGGTATATCAGAAACTTTCAGCATTATATTGTGCCTCTAGAGGTAAGAGAAAATTCCCCCGCAGAGTTTTTCCCCCGCGGGGTTTTTCCCCCACAAAATAAAATGGGAGAAAAACCCTGCGGGGTTTTTATCCAAAAATAATATTTTCAGTTTTTAGCTCAAAGAGCATTTTACACTCTGTGTTCAAAGTTGTGAGAGTTTTATATCTTTACAGAGAGATTTCAATTTCTCCCTTGGTGAGAAATCCTAAAATATACGTTACCAAAATGGCAATGTATCATTGTTAGACTGATGGCTGAGAATGTTTTGCTCCCCGCTAAAGAATTTTGCAGACACATCGTATCTTAAAAGAGGATTTCAAGCTGCGTACAATAAGAGATGTTTGCATGTGTACGATTGGGTGTTTGTCTCTGACAGTCTGTTACATATGTTACCATATAAAATTCAGAAAATGAAAAGTAAAAGTCTGTGCTACAGAAAGAAGGCATTAAACTAACTATTTAAATCACGCATATAGTCTGCCTGCTGGATACCTTAGCTGCAGATAAAAGTTTTAAAGCAAAATTACGGCATCCTAATGTGTTATGTGCGTTCTTTACATAAAACAACCCTTTAAAAACGGTAATTGTGACCAAAAGCATTTAATTTTACAGCTGATTTGTGAATTTTTAAAATGCTTTTAATCTAGTCGTCCTAACACCCTTATTTGGCTTATAGAAAAAAAACAAAGTGTGTTTATCTATCTTAAATGCATTGCTTTATATAAGCAATTAAACAACACTACCCCAAGTTTTAAGGAGCCCAATTTGGTAGGTATTATTTACGTAAAAATTATATAAAATCTTCCATATTTTGATAGTCTTGCTCATATAATAAAGAATCATAGATTTTGCATATTAAACAACAAGATAGGAGCACTTGTTACAGGTTGTCTTACAGGTTTTAACTTATGTTACCTAACATAATAAATGAGCAAGGCCATTGACTTGGTGTAAGAGATGATATTTCAAAGGGAAATGAATATTTTTCGCATGGTTTCTTATAATTCTCTGGGCTTTGGTGCTTTAATCCTAGGAAGCAATTCATTGCTGATTATCAAGACCTTTTTTACAGATGTTATATATAAACTTTTTCAATATTTCCAATATTTTTCAATATTTTGGTGCTTTAATCTTAGGAAGCAATTCATTGCTGATTATCAAGACCTTTTTTACAGATGTTATATATAAACTTTTTCAATATTTCCATATATGTATAATACTACGATATAGATAGAGGGACGTGGAAAATAATAGTTTCTATTTTAACATGACAATTTAGTATTTGTTAAATTGGTTAAATGTTTTGAAATATCTAAACTAATCCTTATCCAAGTCGTATACAATATCTAATATTATATCTGCTTGTGTGGCAAAATGATTGCTCGTCTCATCTCATCACAACCAGTAGAGTAATCAGACAGAATTATAACTGCAGTCTAAGTAAGGGCCCTTTGGAATTCTGTAGACATACTTGTGTTCTATATTAAATAACAATCCAGATGCACCAAATAAGAGATATTTGCACTCTGTAAGCGGGTTGTTAACTGCTTGTAATATATGCTACTATATCAATTTAAGAATAGGAAAATTGAAAGTTTGAGCTACAGAAAGAAGACAAATTTATAAAACTAGCTT
Source organism: Loripinus fragilis (assembly GCA_964019695.1). Classification (NCBI taxonomy): domain Eukaryota; kingdom Metazoa; phylum Mollusca; class Bivalvia; order Lucinida; family Lucinidae; genus Loripinus; species Loripinus fragilis. Next base: position 137,363 of record CAXHUL010000501.1, read on the forward strand.
ACCAGTTGTCATTCTATTAGTCTGCATACTGGATGCCTTTACTAAATAGGAAAGTTGTTTAACATTAATACTGTTTTCTGTGGTGTTATGGGCATTACATGAATGTTATTATAAGACTAAAGCGGTAGTTGTGGCTATGGTCATTTAGTTAAACAACTTCTCTGTGTAGTTTTTAACCTGTTAAGACTAACATACACAATTGACTTATACAAAAACCAAAGTTTGTTTTCCCAATATGCATCCACACACCAAATTTGGGATTCCTACCTCAAAGAATAAAGGAGATATGCACTTGACACAAAGCGAGATGGATGAACAGATTACAAAAAAAAGCAAAAGTTTACATCATTCAAAAAGATACGCCCTTCTCAGAAAAATGGTAAAAATGTGTGTGGTAACGTAATTCACATAGCCAATCACTTCAATTGAAGATAAGAATTAATAAATTCAAGGTAACTATATTATCTATCATATAAACCATAGAAGTTATCAACATAGTACATGTAAGTCATTAGAACATTTGAGGTCAATGTGATCAACTGGAATGGACCAGGATGCAAAAGCGAGAGTGTCAATTTCAAAGTATACACATGAACTCACCAATAAACCTCCAGAGGTAGCAGCAACGAGATAAAAATGTTTAAAAGAGAAAATAACAATTGAACAACAAGTCAGAAACTTATAATCACCATGGATTTGTTACCTTTGACACTTTGATCTGACTAAGTCAGGTTTTTGTAGAATGTGAATTACGTTACCTACTTGTGAATTACGTTACCTACTTGTGAATTACGTTACCTATGTTTAATCCAGCTCATTTCAAAAACCATACAAACAATCCCTTAGAGATTTACACTCTTCAATTTTGTTTCTCAAACAGATTACTTTGCATATGTTGTGTTGATATAATAAGTATATTTGTAAGTTACATAAAAAGGGTAGTTGATGTACCCAGAGCATATTTGTTTGTTTTTGTTGCTTTACGTCCCATGTCAACAGCTATGGTCATTGCAGGACGGTCAGTTCACTTAACCACACTTTTTCCTGGGCAGGCTTGAGCAAGCCGTTAACCAGTAATTTGTGCACATACTTTCGCTTGTAACTGACAACAACCCTTCTTGAATAAATCAGCGGAAGGAGGAGAATGACCGTAGAAATTATTTCATGATCAATCTCCACGAAAGTATGGTACCGGGCAGGGATCGAACTCGCGACCCCTGGATCTGCAGTCAGACACGCATCTGTAGCCAGACACGTTACCGACTGCGCTATGCGGCCCAGAGCATATAAGTAAATCCTTGTTAAAATAAAATGACAACTGTAATATGGTTTAAATTGATCTTTATTAGCTGGGACAGATTTGCTTTGATTAAAACAAACATTTTTTTCAGCTAGTGTATACATTTAAAGAGGTATTTGGAATTTAGTAAAAATTGAAATAACGTAATTCACAGTAATGTGATTCCCAAATTTATGTTTCCACTTATTTTTTTTTCTATGCAAACAACTTCTTTTAAAGTTCTTGTATGGTTCGTTATATAGTTAGGTTATAGTTCTTACATTGGCTTCAATTGCAATATGTGTACCTCTTCTCATACACATACTACACATAGGGTAACGTAATTCACAAAAATAGCAAATGAGTATGATCAGGAAATACCACAATCACAAACTGCAGACAACAAAACAAAACTGCAGATTTTTAGACAACCTCAGATATCATTTCATCTGCGAAAAATAAACATATGCTTCCACAAATTAGTTTCTTTTGTCCATGCACATATTAATCCTCTTGACATAGAGATGTTTGATGTGAGCTTAACATGCATGGTTTGTAATTTGTGAGATGGTTAAATTGGTAATGTAATTCACATTATATTGTGGGACATTAATCATCAATACAAAAAAAAATGTTTTTCACTTTTCAATCAAATGAGGGACATTAAATGAAATGTATATATGTGTGTCAATATGAAGTTGAAAACTGCTTATAAAAACAATAATACATTCTTAAAATTACATTCTATGACCATTGGACAGAATTTTTTGGCAATTTTGGGGGCCCTTGCAGTTGATAAACGTCATAAGGAATGACTATTGAACATTTGCATTGCTTTTCTTTTACTTGATTGTTAAGACATAAACCTAAACTAAACTTATAAACCTTAAAGCATAAGAAAATACACTGTTTACATGCTAAAATGGGGATGGGACACAAAAATGACCGAATTTGGTGAACTTAACTCGTTTTAGCCGAGCTCAAATTTTCATTTTACTTTTTTCTTAATTTGTTATAGTAACATATAAAACAGGCTGTGACAGGCTAATGCTCCATCATACAGAGTGCAAATAGCTATAACTCAATGCAACTTGGATCGCTCTTCCAGATAGGATATGTCTGCAAAGCTTTGGGACGCAGGATCTTTTTTAGCTTGAAGTCTATTTATTTGTATGAACCTGTCTGGGACCACAGCATTTGAAAATAAAAGAAAAAAGTGAAAATGTTATTTTGACCACTTTGTTTGAAACCCCTTGTCGGGGTTTATTTACTGTGGACTTATTCAACACAAATAGGCATCGGAAGTGTTTTTGCCCACCTGAAGAGGATTGGTATCACATGATCCTGAGGTCACACGGTCAATAAGCCAGATGTAAGCAATAACATTGGACTGGTCTATTGGTAGATACAAAATCACTTTTGTCCGATTTTTTTCTAAAATGTTATAAAGTCAAAGAATTTTAATACCCTTCAGGTGTTGAGTATACTAAGTAAGTAAGTAGATATTTAAAGAGTAATTATACCATAAAACCTACATTTATATTGATGCCCAGCCGATTTCTATTTGTAAGACACATAAAAAACTAACATTAATCAGATCTCCGAATAAGAGTGTGTAATGGGGAATCATGTTTCTTGTTCCAAAACCAGAACCATATGAGGTGTGTTCTCAAAACAACCATCTCATTAAGATGGATCTGTTGAGCACCCAAAATACATGTTGTGGGTATTCAAAGAAACCATCTGAGATAGCTGCAATGTGCACCCAAAATAGTACACACTTTGAAAGACAATTTCTTTACACTTTAAATATTTGTTTATCCAGACAGTTAATCATTTAAGTATTTTTTGTTGTTGTCGTTGTGTTTGTGTTAAACGTCCAACCAGCAGTTTAGGTAATATAAAGACAGAGCCACGGCTTAAAGTTTCATACAACAGACTGGTGAAGCCGGAAATCGCACCTGCAACGCATGATCTATAAGGCAAGGACTTTATCCACTACACCACGGTGGCTCCAAAGTATTTCCTGTAAAAATGTAAAAAAAAAAGAAAACAAAAAAAATATTTCCTTTATCCAAACCACAACACATGTTGTGGATACTCAAAAAGAACCATCTCACTGAGACCATTCTTTTGAGCACCCAAAATATATGATGTGTGGATTATAAATCTTCCAAGTAAATTGAGTAAACATCAACCAGAACTCCAGAGTGTGTAATGTAAAAAATTTCTCCCTTTCATTTTAATTCTTTCAGAACACTGACAGAATGTCAAACATTTCGTATTCAGATCAGGAACGACATTTTATCGGATTGAAATGACAGGTCAGGCCTGACAAAATGTCAGTCCTGATCTGGATCCAAACTGTTTGCAAAGGTTAACAGCATATTTTATTGAACCACTTCATTTGAACATATGAAAAATAAATTTCTTTTTAAAATAACTCTGGACATTTCCATCATTATTATTCAGCATCAAAAAAAATCTCAATAATTAAGTGAAAACCTAAATGATTATTAAAAAAACAACAAAAAAACAAAGAAAAAAAACCAGTCAAACTTGCAATCGGTTCCGTTAAGTTTATTCAAATTCTGATATGAAAACACATTCCTTGTAATAATAATTATAACCAATTTCATTAGGCCAAGAAAAAAAAACATTAGATTCTCAAGCACCGCCGCATTGTCCTCAAAGTCCCCGCATCACCGATTTTTTTAAACCAAAAAAAGAAAAAAAAAAGAAAAAATCCGCATTAAAAAAATTTGTTATTTCGCTTCGTCAGTGTTCGTCCAATATTTAATATTCCTCGTACATTTACCCGATCTTCTGAAAATCGAGTAGGCGCTTGGTATTGATTTTTTATGTGGTTTAGTGCAGGTATACAAGCGTCGCATCTTTCTTTATAATGGCGTCTTCCATCGTGAAGTTGTGAAGGGCCGTTTTTCAAGAAAATCGTCTGATTTCATGTCCAACATGGCTCTTGTATCGGTCCAAATATCATCAGGGGCCGTACATGAAGTACACCTCCCATGGAACATTGTCGGAGAGTATAACGGCTCATGTAAATACATGCCTCGTCTGTTTTTGAGGAAATAAAACAACATACCTGCGTCCCGCATCTGTTTTTGAGGAAATAAAAAATAAAATAAAAAACCTGCCTCCCGCATCAGTTTTTTTTTCAAAAAGTGCTTGAGAATCTAACGATTAATTTTTTTTGGCCTTAGGATAGATTTTTACATACATATTGATAAAATAAACATGGATTTGCCCATTTTGTATCACAGGTTGAAATTTTTGTTTTTTTAACTATTTGCATTCTGAATAATTGTTTATTCTAATTCTTTTCATGTCTTCTGCTGACTTATATCAATTTGTTTTTCAAATATTTCTTTCAGAAACTAACAGTGTCAAACGCTTTGTATTCAGATCAGGACCGACATTAATCTGTTTGGATCCCGGTCAGGACTGACAAAATCTCAGTCCTGATCTGGACCCAAATTGTTTGCAAATGACAAGCTAAAGTGTGAATATCTTCCCCTGAAAAATGATTGACTTATTCATTGCAATTTCGAAATTTTAACTCACTGGATTCCATAACTACACTGCTCAGTGAAATACAAACACAAAAGTCACAGACCAGCCTGAATGGTCCTAGACCAGCCTGCTTCTATAGGAGCAATCTACTCAGTTAGAATTATTCTTTTAATATTTCATTTATTGATAGCTGGTACAGTATGTATAAGACCAATTCACCATTGGAAGATTCCATTTTAGAAATTCAGGATCTTAAGTGGAGAAACATGGAAACAATTGTTCTCTTTCTAGACTAGTGTAGGCTGCTAAATGAGCAGCTTACTCAGGGACCAATATTTTTTCTTTCATTTATTGGCAGCTTGTATGGATTAAGTTCACCAAATGGAAGATTCCATTTTAGATGTTTAGGAGCTAAAGGGGTGAAACAAGGAAAAATGATCTCATTCTAAATACTGCTGAAGTAACAATAACTTCATAACACAAGGAGAAACACACATTTTATTTAACCACTTTATTTTAACATCTGAAAAAAAATAAATATTTTTTTAAAGATAACTCTGGACATTTCCATCATTATTATTATTATTATTAGTAGTAGTAGTAGTAGTAGAAGTATGGGCCAATTTTGACCTCAGACGGATCAAAGGTCCACTTTTACCCTTTGGCAAGCAGCTAAGACAAAATGTCGAGCCTGGTCCTGATTCATGCTTGAATCAACTGAGCATGTAATTTATCATGCCCATTATGTTAAAATGCCAACAATTGTTGGTTTTGTTTTGTTTGATTTGATTCTTTACGTCCCATCAACAATCTTTCAGTTATAAAGGGACGGATCTTCCTGGGTTGAACCAGTACTAAGCTAGGATTAATGTTCTTGCTCAAGGACACAATGCAGTGACGCCGGTGAGGCTCAAACCCGCGGCCCTTCGGTCTCGAGTCAAGCACTCTACCACTGAGCCACCGTGCTCCCTCCAACAATTGTTGGCATTTTAATATTTATTACCATAATAATTACAACATCTGAGAGTTTAAAAGAAACAAGCAATTTTATTTGCTATTTTCTGTTTAAATTTTCATGCCCAGTTGAGTTTTTGAGAAAAAAAATAAAACCTCCAGGCCTGATCTGGATCCAAGCTATTTGCCACAAAGAATCAAACAACTGAGATAGGTAAGCATAGCAGAAGAGCAGTCTGATCAGGGACTATTTTTTTGTTCTTTGTTCACTTAAAGGTAATTCCAGGAGACTATCATACAGGACATGACTTAATGACATAACTCTTTTCTTATTAGCTACTTCTCATCAGTATCTACACTGTTTGTTAAAGCTAGTATATGGTTTTCAGTATAAACGCAAAAATTCTGTGTTTATTATGGGATTAAGTCACCAGGTGATAGCTTCTTGATAGCTATTTGTTGTCAGGGTAACAAAAATATCCTTCAATTTAGATGGATAAATGTCCAGACCATCCCGTCATGCCCACATTAATGTTTTAAGGCCTGCTAACTTTTTGGAAATTGACTTTTTCGAAAAAAATATCTTTCAGGAACACTTTCAAAATGTCAAATGGTTTGGATCCAGAATGTCGGTCCTGATCTTGGTCCTAACTGTTGGTACTTTGTTTTAGTGCTATTTCAAAGTACTTCAGCCAATAAAATTGATTCTGAACATATCCGTGATCATACGAAGTTAATCTCGGTATGCAAAGTTGAAATATATCAGGTTATAAGTTTTATCATCTTTTTAGATTGATTTCTGAGGATTTTTGGCTTAAAGTGCCAAACATAGCTAAAATGGGTACCTTGGTTTCTTGCTGATGTTCATAAGAACGGATTATCTTTCAATAAATATAATACAGTCTGAAAGATACTATATTGTATAAAAATCACAGGTTTGCATATTAAATTATCAAAGTTCATTCTTGATTTTAAAAGCAATTTTTGGGTCTTGTATATATTGGTCCTGTTAATTAACAACAGGAAAAGGTTAAAAATATCTTGAAATCCAAGCCTGTATAGTTAGTTGTTTTTTCAGCAGGACAAGGTTAAGTCATGGCCAGGAGACCAGGACGACTTTAACTCTTTCCTTGCTAGCAGCTAACTTTTGTCAACTGCTGATAACATTCATGAACAGTTTGGAGTCAGATCAGGACCAACCGATTGTTTGGTCCTGATCTGGATCCATACAATTTGACTGATACCAGTCTATTTGACACCTTGATTTTTTTCCTGAAATTTCTTGAAAATATTTATTTTGAAAGGAGTCAGCAGACGACAACAAAATCACTAAGTATGTAAAATTCGGAGAAAATTAACTAAAATAAAAATTACAGAAATATGATGACCTGTAAATAATGTAAACTGGCCCATACCATGCTGAACCTGGGTATAACTTGTTTTGAAAACAGTATAGATCTGAATCAGCTGGCCTGAAACCAGCTGATCAGGATACATATTGTTTTCTACTCTGCTTGAAAATGCATACTACTAAGTGGAACCCTGCAAGTTGGTTAGATGTACACTGCTGAAGTTTCTCTTTGCCTGCAATTGTTGTCTGCTGATAACCTTTGCAAACAGTTTTAGAACCAGATCAGCACCGACAAAATGTCAGACCTGATCTGAATCCAAACTGTTTGACTCTCTGATAGTGATAATGAAGGAACTATATAGTAAATTAATTTAGAAAAGACAGCAGATGACAAAATACCTAAATAATTTCGAACAAGCAGAGTAAAATAGAAATGGATGCTTGTCGAGATAAATAGGGTTATTATGTTATAATAAATGCACTTGCATAAATATCAAATTAACCTTTGTCCTGCTGAACCTAGATATATCCAATTTTTGGAAACAACTGATCAGCAAACTTTTGTCATCTGCTGATAACATTCATGAACAGTTTGGAGTCAGATCAGGACCAACAGTAAGTTTGGTCCTGATCTGGATCCATACATTTTGACACCTTGATTTTTTTCCTGAAATTTCTTGAAAATATTTATTATGAAAGGAGTCAGCAGACGACAACAAAATCACTAAGTATGTAAAATTCGGAGAAAATTAACTAAAATAAAAATTACAGAAATATGATGACCTGTAAATAATGTAAAATGGCCCATACCATGCTGAACCTGGGTATAACTTGTTTTGAAAACAGTATGGATCTGAATCAGCTGGCCTGAAACCAGCTGATCAGGAAACATATTGTTTTCTACTCTGCTTGTAAATGCATACTACTAAGTGGAACCCTGCAAGTTGGTTAGATATACACTGCTGAAGTTTCTCTTTGCCTGCAATTGTTGTCTGCTGATAACCTTTGCAAACAGTTTTAGAACCAGATCAGTACCGACAAAATGTCAGACCTGATCTGAATCCAAACTGTTTGACTCTCTGATAGTGATAATGAAGGAACAATATAGTAAATTAATTTAGAAAAGACAGCAGATGACAAAATACCTAAATAGTTTCCAACAAGCAGAGTAAAATAGAAATGGATGCTTGTCGAGATAAATAGGGTTACTATGTTATAATAAATGCACTTGCGTAAATATCAAATTAACCTTTGTCCTGCTGAACCTAATTATATCCCATTTTTGGAAACAACTGATCAGCAAACTTTTGTCATCTGCTGATAACATTCATGAACAGTTTGGAGTCAGATCAGGACCAACAGTATGTTTGGTCCTGATCTGTATCCATACATTTTGACACCTTGATTTTTTCCTGAAATTTCTTGAAAATATTTATTTTGAAAGGAGTCAGCAGACGACAACAAAATCACTAAGTATGTAAAATTCGGAGAAAATTAACTAAAATAAAAATTACAGAAATATGATGACCTGTAAATAATGTAAAATGGCCCATTCCATGCTGAACCTGGGTATAACTTGTTTTGAAAACAGTATAGCACCGACAAAATGTCAGACCTGATCTGAATCCAAACTGTTTGACTCTCTGATTGTGATAATGAAGGAACTATATAGTAAATTAATTTAGAAAAGACAGCAGATGACAAAATGCCTAAATAATTTCCAACAAGCAGAGTAAAATAGAAATGGATGCTTGTCGAGATAAATAGGGTTACTATGTTATAATAAATGCACTTGCATAAATATCAAATTAACCTTTGTCCTGCTGAACCTAGATATATCCCATTTTTGGAAACAACTGATCAGCAAACTTTTGTCATCTGCTGATAACATTCATGAACAGTTTGGAGTCAGATCAGGACCAACAGTATGTTTGGTCCAGATCTGGATCCATACATTTTGACACCTTGATTTTTTCCTGAAATTTCTTGAAAATATTTATTTTGAAAGTAGTCAGCAGACGACAACAAAATCACAAAGTATGTAAAATTCGGAGAAAATTAACTAAACTAAAAATTACAGAAATAGGATGACCTGTAAATAATGTAAAATGGCCCATACCATGCTGAACCTTGGTATAACTTGTTTTGAAAACAGTATAGATCTGAATCAGCTGGCCTGAAACCAGCTGATCAGGATACATATTGTTTTCTACTCTGCTTGTAAATGCATACTACTAAGTGGAACCCTGCAAGTTGGTTAGATATACACTGCTGAAATTTCTCTTTGCCTGCAATTGTTGTCTGCTGATAACCTTTGCAAACAGTTTTAGAACCAGATCAGCACCGACAAAATGTCAGACCTGATCTGAATCCAAACTGTTTGACTCCTGATAGTGATAATGAAGGAACTATATAGTAAATTAATTTAGAAAAGACAGCAGATGACAAAATACCTAAATAATTTCCAACAAGCAGAGTAAAATAGAAATGGATGCTTGTCGAGATAAATAGGGTTATTATGTTATAATAAATGCACTTGCATAAATATCAAATTAACCTTTGTCCTGCTGAACCTAGATATATCCCGTTTTTGGAAACAACTGATCAGCAAACTTTTGTCATCTGCTGATAACATTCATGAACAGTTTGGAGTCAGATCAGGACCAACAGTATGTTTGGTCCTGATCTGGATCCATACAATTTAACACCTTGATTTTTTTCCTGAAATTTCTTGAAAATATTTATTTTGAAAGGAGTCGGCAGACGACAAAAAAATCACTAAGTATGTAGCATGTAAAGATTTATATTTTTTATGTCTTTTGCAAAAATTCTTTCAGGTCTCAATAAGAATGTCAAACATTTTGGATGCAGACCAGGAATGACTTTCAATTGGTTCTGATCTTGGTCCTAACTGTTTGCAAGGTTATCAGCAGACGACATTGTCTGTCTGATAAAATGTTATACACAGTGACCAGGGTCTTTCTACACATTTCTGTACAGTGACATAGGTCACTGTTCTACAATATAAAATGCAAGTTGTACCTTAAATTCAAATACAATACCATAGAACCAGAAAGATCTTTTTCTGTAAACTTTTTGTCGTCGCTGACTTTTTCTTTAAAATAACTTTTTTTTTATAAATTCTTTCAGGAACACACTATTAGAGTGTCAGTCGGTTTGAATCAAGATCAGGATCGTCATTCTTCTCGGCCCTGATCTGGGTCCTTACTGTTTGCAAAGGTTATCAACAGATGACAAAAGTATTTGTTAACAGAACAGAACATATCTTTATTGACATAAAACTCAGGCCACTCATAGATTGCGTAAGAGCATAAGATACAAAAACAAAGCATATACATGATATACATAAAATACATGAGTACAAAGAGCATGCAAAAGGTGAAAATTGAAATGCGAGCAAAATCAACCCAGAAAGAGCCTTCTATAACTTACAGTAGGCAACATAATCGACTGTTGTTGCTTCATTAAGAATCAAAATAAGGCTTCACATTATTGATTATAGACAATTTGCATGATATGACATATCATGTGAGTTGTCTATAATCAGGCAATTCCCATGAAATATTAAGCCAAGACATAGTAAGAAGTATATTATCGTAATGATTGACTCTATGAGGGTTAGGCTGCACATGAAAATTTATTCATTATAATTTCTACAAAACTTGATAACTTTACAAGCTTCCTGGAATTTGCTGAAGAAAATAGTTCTTTGAATTTTATAATGTTAGGACTTTTGTAAAAATATGAACTTAAATATTTCTTTCTGTCAGATATAAAGTTATCACAAACAAAAAAGTGAAATTCGTCACCGATATCATGTTTGCTACATAATGTGCATTTTCTGTCTTCTACTAAAGGTGTGTTTTCCCAGCGACCAGCTTCAACCGGAAGCCGATGATTACTTAACCTAAACTTTAACAATGAAGAACAGTGTTTCCTATTTAATTTGATTAGGTAATTTTCAAAATTTAAATCTTGCTTGAAAAGATTATAATTCTTTCCTTTAGAGGATGAAGTTACTTTGTTATGCGACTCCTGAATATAAAGGTCTGATAGAGTTTTAGAGATTTGATTTTTGATTGATTTTGGGTTTTCAATGACTTCCTTGTTTAAAAGATCGGGACGCCCAACAGATATTAGAATATGTTTAATAAAATAGATCCATTTATGTTGATGGATGCCACCATCATATTCTCCTAGTAGAAGTAAGTATAACCATTTTGATAGTTTTGTTTGTTTACCATTCACAATATTCATCCAAAAGCTAATAATACGGGTTTTTATTCTAATGTCTACTGCCTTGCAACCTAGTTAACAAGGATAGTTAAAATGATATAATTCAAAATAACATAAGTTATCAAGCAGGATAAAAAATGACAATCTAGCATGAAGCACGTTTCTTTATTCGCTTAATATTTTCGAGTTATGAATTATAACAATACAATAGAACCAGAAAGATCTTTTTCTATAAACTTTTTTGTCGTCTGCTGACTTTTTTTAAAAAATAACTTTTTTCAATAAATTCTTTCTGGAACACACTATTAGAGTGTCAATCCTTTTGGATCAAGATCAGAATCGACATTCTTCTCGTTCCAGATCTGGGTCCTTACTGTTTGCAAAGGTTATCAGCAGACGACAAAAGTCTTTGCTAACAAGGATAGTTAAAGTGATATAAGTTATCAAGCAGGATACAAAATGACAATCTTGCATGAAGCACATTTCTTTATTCGCTTAATATTCGACTAATGAATTATAACTAAAGTTGTTATGTGAATTGCATGATGTTCACTATTAATGCACTCTATGTCTAAACTTAGTAAACGTCATGTGCACAAGGGTGTAAGGTTTTTGTTTTTACACACCTGAAGGTGTCGTCTATGTCTGCTCCCAAAATGATACTCCCACAATATCTACTACCAAGCAAAAATTCTTTGAAAATGCTAAACTATTCATTTTAAGTACATGTTTGTACTTTGTATATATATTTTAGTGAATATTTTGTTCATTTCTCTTCTATCGATTTATTATTTTACCTATGACAATTCTTGTACCTTACAGTGTGGATCCTGATCAGCTGGCCTCTCAGAAGCTAGCTGATCTGGATCTACACTCATAGAGAAAAGTCATAATTAGGCAGTATCCTAAATTTCTTCTGATGTGTTTTTGTCGAATTTTATGCGCATAAGATTCGGAGAAAATTAACAAAAATAAAAATTACAGAAATATGATGACCTGTAAATAATGTAAAATGGCCCATACCATGCTGTACCTCGGTATAACTTGTTTTGAAAACAGTATAGATCTGAATCAGCTGGCCTGAAACCAGCTGATCAGGATACATATTGTTTTCTACTCTGCTTGTAAATGCATACTACTAAGTGGAACCCTGCAAGTTGGCTAGATATACACTGCTGAAGTTTCTCTTTGCCTGCAATTGTTGTCTGCTGATAACCTTTGTAAACAGTTTTAGAACCAGATCAGCACCGACAAAATGTCAGACCTGATCTGAATCCAAACTGTTTGACTCTCTGATAGTGATAATGAAGGAACTATATAGTAAATTAATTTAGAAAAGACAGCAGATGACAAAATACCTAAATAATTTCCAACAAGCAGAGTAAAATAGAAATGGATGCTTGTCGAGATAAATAGGGTTAATTTGTTATAATAAATGCACTTGCATAAATATCAAATTAACCTTTGTCCTGCTGAACCTAGATATATCCCATTTTTGGAAACAACTGATCAGCAAACTCTTGTCATCTGCTGATAACATTCATGAACAGTTTGGAGTCAGATCAGGACCAACAGTATGTTTGGTCCTGATCTGGATCCATACAATTTGACACCTTGATTTTTTCCTGAAATTTCTTGAAAATGTTTATTTTGAAAGGAGTCAGCAGACGACAACAAAATCACTTAGTATGTAGCATGTAATGATTTATATAAAAAATTAAATGCAGTCTGATCAGGGACTATTTTTTTGTTCTTTGAACAAAATAACTTATTCACTAAAGGGTAATTCCAGAAGACTATCTTAAAGGACCTTAATGATTTCACTCTTTCCTTATTAGCTGCTTCTCATCTGTATCTACACTATTTGCTAAAGCTGGTATGTGATTGACGGTGTAAAACTGAAAATTCTGTGTATTGGGATTAAGACACCAGGTGATCAGAAGCCTGCTATTTGTTGCCAGGGTAACAAGAACACATCAATTTAGATGAACAAATCCAGTCATGCCCACATTAATGTTTTGAGGTCTGCTGACCATTAAAACCAAAAAGATCTTATTTAACTAGTTGAATACTTTTTATGTCTTTTGCAAAAATTCTTTCAGGAACTCAATTAGAATGTCAAACATTTTGGATGCAGACCAGGAATGACTTTCAATTGGTTCTGATCTTGGTCCTAACTGTTTGCAAGGTTATCAGCAGACGACATTGATTTAATTTTTTTTTTCAATAAATTCTTTCAGGAACACACTATTAGAGTGTCAGTTGGTTCGGATCATGATCAGGATCGACATTCTTCTTGGCCCTGATCTGGGTCCTTACTGTTTGCAAAGGTTATAAGCAGATGACAAAAGTCTTTGTTAACAGAACAGAACAGATCTTTATTGACATAAAACTCAGGCCACTCATAGATAGTGTAAGAGCATAAGATACAAAAACAAAGCATATACATGAAATACATAAAATACATGAGTACAAAGAGCATGCAGAAAACAGAAGTGAATGTGCCATATCCATATTTATGCAGCAGAACAAGGGTTAAGGCACTGATCAGTGATCAATGGCTAACTTTTCAGGATCTAGATTTGCATTCTAATAAAGAATTTTGTTCAAGCATTTCCCTTGCTGCAACCTGACATTACACTGTAAGTTTAGCTATAATAGACTAAGCTTGAATCTTGGAACTTAATACAAAATACTTCATCTGTGCTGTCTGATCAAAGCCTTCGTTTTCCGTTTTCTGAAGAGTATTATTGTAAATTTGTGCATGTGTTCCTGAAATATTGATTTAAAATAAGTCAGCAGAGGACAACAAAAGCTTGTAAAACTATCCGGCATGCAAACATTCATGACCTGACCTCATGGTGTGCTGTTAATTGAAAATGCACATGCTAAGTTTAGTGTTCAGAAGGGCCTCTTGTCTTGACACACAAATGACAGACACACCATACACATCTTGCAGACATTTGAATGCAATATTAAATGTATAGCTCAGTTTGAGCACTTAATAGCCAGGTGACTTATGTCCAATTCCAAATCCACTATTTGGCCTCCAGATGAAAGTGCTTATAAGAAAATAATTTTCAAATTGTTATTTCAAAACCCAAACCAGGAGTACAGTGGCTCAGTGGTAGAGTGCTTGACTCGAGACGGATGGCCCCCGAGTTAGAGCATCACCGGCATCACTGCGTTGTGTCCTCGAGCAGGACACATTAATCCTAGCTTAGTCCTGGTTCAACCCAGGAAGACCCATCCCTTTATAGCTGAAAGATTGTTCATGGGACCTAAAGAATCACATAAAACAAAACAACCAGAACAGATATTCTGGATGTTTAGATAAAAACTCTCATTTGGTGATATAGAGGCTCTTGAAGGGCTATTGGTTTACCCATACCTGTGTACTATATGACTTAATTCCCAGTATGGCACCTGTCCTTGATTTGGCTGCAGGCAGTCTCTTATCAGTTAAGTCCATTATAGAAAATTGCTAATACACTTTAGGTATCCAGTGGAATGTGTTTAAAAATCATACCAAAAAACAATTTTCTTGATGTTCAAAAGAGCCGTCTCAATGAGACCGTTCTTTTGTTAACAAAATTTTGAGAACACATGCAATTTTTCAAACATTTGAACATTTGTTTTGGGTGCTCAAAAGAGCCGTCTCAATGAGACGGTTCTTTTGAGCACCCAAAAAAAATGTTCAAATGATTGAAAAATTGCATGAGACGGTTCTTTTGAGCACCCAAAACAAATGTTCAAATGACTGAAAAATTGCATGTGTTCTCAAAATTTTGTCAATAAAAGTTCACTTATCTGGACTTGTGTTAGACCAAACTCCATGTACATATAAACTCATCTATTTCAATATTTAACACTTATACAGCTTAAAATTATGCATTTTATTAAAACAGATGACATTTGATTATTTCTTCAGTCTTTTCTATTTAACCCTTAAAGCACCAATCACGACTGCAGCAGATGACAAATATGGCGACAACTTTCCTAATTTTTGAAAAAAATAAGGTATGATATTTCATGAGAATTGTCTGCCAGCAGAAGATTCTCATGAAACGTCATGCCTTATTTGTTTTTTATTCTTTGAAAAAGCAGCAAAATTTGCAATTGTTGTCTGCTGCAAATTGTAAGTGGCACTTTATGAGTTAACTTTTTGCCTACAATTGTTGTCTGCTGATTACCTCTGCAAAATCTAGAAGCGGCCACTGGCCCCCTTTTAGTGGCCCCCTTTTGTATCAAATGACCCCTTGCTAAAGGTAGAGTTGGCCAACATCAACATCATGCAAATGGGCAAATATTAGACAGTGTTTTTCCATCTGAAATCACATGAAAATGACCACCGAAAATTTAATGGATTTAACACTGAAGTCGGTCCTAATCAGGATCCAAAGTGTTTGATTATGGATGATTTGTTTCTTCAGCCAGTCAATAATTTTTCAGTCATGTCGGGATGGGTCTTCTGTGTTGAACCAGTACCAAGCAGTCTCAGGTTAAAGTGTCTTGTACCACTCCTGTTTTCCTGCGGACACTGAAGCTGCCCACCACTGGGCATCATTCAACAAGCCAATCAGTTTGTCCAGCAGAACTTGTTCCTTATTTAACACATCCAGAAATCATGGGTTATGGATTCAATATTGGAATAGAGTCCTAATGGCCAAGAAAGATGTTATAGGTTCAACTCTTGCTGAGACCATACGGCTAAAACACAGTATTGGTGCTGATGAGTGTCTCACCAGGCAAAAAATAAAGCACTCAATAAGATAATATATTATCATTTTTACATTGTTTATTACACATTTAACCTAAACTAGTCTTTGTTTTGACAATATTCCTTCATATATTTTTTTATACTTTTACCACGGACACTACAACTAAGATATAACATGCAAGAAAAGATATAAATATCTGCAGTTCTTTTTCTCTGAAACAACAATGGGAGAAAGCATATATTAGAGGGCAAACAATGATGATAAACACTTAAAGATGCAAAATATAAGCATATCTTTATGTCAACCATTGGCTGAATTTGTCATAAAGTGCCCTCTATCAGATTGCGTCTTTTCACATTTACCAGTAAGTATTATCTCAATGCTTAAAATCATTTTCTGAATACATTAAACCATACCTAAAGACACCAAAGTAGTTACAGTAGTCCACAAGTTCAACTATAAAAAAATATATTCCTTGTCAAAATGCACTTAAATCTGGTCCAATGTTCCATGTAGTGCCTGTAACTTTTTCTGATGCTAATTTCTCATAAATTCCAATTGTCATGACAATGAAACTTTGTCTTTTTTATATTTATGTTGAAGGGACATAAAATATTAAAAGGAAGCTATTCTGAGAATGAAAATCTTCAAGAGTTTGCTTCATGAATTGTCAAGGTTACGGACACTACAAAAAATACTTTTTTGTTCCTGGCAGAAATGTTCTATGGTGCAAACCTGGAATGCAAACTGTATTTTTTGAAAACAATAATATTTAATGATATAATGGAAATGAATTTTATTAAATAAACAGATCGTCTTGTATAATCATGGATATAGTAAAGTGTATTAGTGTCCTTCTTGCAGTTTTTATCAAAAACACTGTCTTTAGGAATTTAAGGAGAAAATCCATAATTTTTGACCAATTTCTTTAATTCAAATTGCAAAATGTAGTAGATAAGTATCTTTATAAGATGCAACCAGTTCTGTATCAATAGTGGAAATTTCAATTATTTGGACTTTAAATGATTTGATTTTCAAAATGAGACAGCATAATGCTTATAAATGGCCATTTTGGGAGCACATTATAGACCATATCTCCAAAATGGGCAATATTAACAGCTTGAAATTTTCAGACAATCAAGATCTGACAATGCCTTTCTTCATCACTCTTATAAAGTGTTCCTTCATATACCATATATATAACATGAAAAAAATTAAATCAGCACCAATACTGTGTTTTAGCTGATACTGAGTAATCAAAATTTGGCTCAGTAGCAAATCTGTACTCTTGTCAAACACTAAAATGAAAGAGGCATTATAACTATATGTTCCCTTGAATCACATCAGATATTGCTTTAAGTTCATGACTGTGGTCATTGGACTTCTAAGAACTGCGCTTTCTCTGAGACCAAACTATCTTATCTGTGAGATGCTGTTCACCCTGAAAAAATTATTGCACAAACCAATATGATATATTCTTATATGACAGGAGAGAATCCTGTCTCCTGATTGACTCAATTTGTCTTCATAAATCTCTATGTCTACCTGAAAACCGGTCTAAACTGGCCTACAAGTTAATATTGCATGAAAACCAGCTCAAACTAGTTTCCAGTTCTAGTTAATATTTTGACACTTTTCTATTTATCACCATCTGGAGAGCTAAAATAGCATGATGAGTATAAAACTAACAACACACCGTACAACCGGCTGCTTTGATAACATGTTGCTAACAATGATGACAGATACAGGATTTTATGTCCCATGAAGGGTAGGTTATAATTTTCGGTTGGCAAAAATTGTTAGAGAAGCCCTCTGGTACTCTGTGGTGGATGAGTACACTTGTAAGTGTTGAGAGACCCTACAGAAACAAGCTGACGTTATATCTCTCACAAACAAAGCCACACTTGACCATCATTTCAGAGGTTTCCTGAGAAAGTCACAAAAATGGTTAACTGTTCAGGTTGTGCGTCTCTCTGTCAAAGTCTGCTATCTGCACTTATATACATTGCATAAAACTACTATCATTAAGCTACATTTGATTTCTGCCAGTTTGATTTTTTAAGTTATTGGAGCCCATCAAAAAAGACAGGTAGAAGTAAAAAAGCTGCCTTTATCTACAGATTAATTTTGAAGTGACTATCTTTGATGACAGGTCATGAATTATAGTGGCTAACATTGATGACAGGTCACAATACTATAAAGTTACTTTAAATCAGCATATTTCTTATGCCTTTGGTCTCAACTGAGAGCATAAAAGATCTTCCATATTGCATTCAGGTCAAAATAATCTTATCTGTCCTTTGGCTATATGATATTGAGCATAGGTAAACAGTCTAGATCCAGACCAGACCATTTAGAAGCAGGGTCCATACTGTTTCTTAGTGGATATAGATACAAAAAAATAAGCTCAAAATGTATGTCTAGATCAGATATCAGTTAGATGACAAATGGGCATATCCACATTACAGTGAAATTTCGTATCTGTCATCATTGTTAGTATCCTGATGAAATCTCTAACTGTCATCATTGTTAGTAACCTGTCATCAAAGCAGTCAGTTGTACGGTGTGAACATGTGCTGCATGAAATTGACATGATTTGCTGTTTCACATCCCAACAGGTAAATTAAAAACTTTCATGACTTTTTTAAAAACAGTTTTGTATTATCTTGTTTGTTAATTTATCTTTGTTTTGAAAAGCAAAAAGTAAAAAAAATATATTAATTAAATTTTATATTCTACATTCAGATAATTAATATATTTTTCAACATGCAAAATACTATGTTAAAATATTTTAATAACAGTTGATAAAACTTGTGAGAAAGTCCTTAGTCTGAAGGTTGAACATAACTTAAACAACAAAATTTAGAAGAAAATTCTCATTCTTAGTTGGAAAGCCATATAACAAAAAGTTATTGACTTCAACTTCGGTAGACATAAGGATTATCAACCCAGTTTCATTCCCTTTAATTTGATCTGCAACACAACTAATTTCAGAAAAGAAAAACATGATCTTTTGACCACACCTCAGGGGTCAAAGGTGTATGTTGGCACAAAATATTATGCAATATGACCATATTTTGAAATATTTTGATTTTATACAAGCCTATGTGACCCCTGCAGTGGGGCATTTTTGGCCCAAGGGGCATAATTTTAATACATTTGGTAGAGGTGATGCTACATACCAAATATCAAGGCTCTAAGCCTTGTGGTTTCAGAAAGGAAATTTTTTTCAAGTTCTCCCTGTTAAAGCCTGTGTAAATCATGTGACAACTGAGAAGGGAACATTTTTGGCCAAGGGGTATATCTTGAACAAAGTTGAAAGAGGTCTACTAGGTGATACTTCATACCAAAATATCATGGCTCTATGATTTGTGCTTTCATACAAGAGGATTTTTTCTTATTTTCCATAAGCCCGTGTAAAACATGTGGCCCCCCTGGGGCGGGACCATTTTTGGCCCGAGGATCATAATTTGAACAAACTTGGTAGAGGTCCATTGCTACATACCAAATATAAAAGCTCTATGCCGTGTGGTTTTAGACAAGAAGATTTTTTATGTTTTCCCTATATAAGTCTATGTATCACATGTAACTCCCGGGACAGGCCCATTTATGGCCCATGGGTATAATGGGCATAATTTGAACAAACTTGGTAGTGATCCACTAGATGATGCTACATCCCAATTTCAAATCTCTATGCCTTGTGGTTTCAAACAAGAACAATTTTAAATTTTTCATCTTGAAAATCTATTTTTAGCCTGTGTGACCTAGTTATGCAATGGACTAAATCATTTGAACAATTATCAAAGAGGGCTAAATTTATTTAAAGATTATTCCTGCCAAGTTTGGCCAAAATCCAGCTAGAGATGTCCTTTGAAGCAAATGTTGACCACAGAAGGTGATGGACTTCCAACGATCACAATAACTCTAAAGTGCTTTGAAGGGGGACCACCAAGGATCATTTCTGTGAAGTTTGGTGAAATACCACCAAATGGTATAGGAGGAGACATTATTTAAAGGAAATTGTTGATGGACAACGGACATCCTATGATCACAATAGCTCACCTTGAGCTTATACAATTGACTAGTAGTACTAAGTACATAACCATCGATGACTTGCAGTGCTCTGTAAGAATGTGGGTGGGGGATTTGTATTAAACACATCTGTTTTACTTATTTAGATAATTGTAAAGCTACCTAGATTCTGGATCAGTCTTTCAATGTATTACAGTAATCCCATCAGCTCAAAAATATTTACTACAGTACTAAGGTCAAAATCTTACCTCATTTATCACCATTCAGCATGTTCAGCTGAGGGACCAAACTGCCTGCCTGATGTCCCTCTTGTCAGTGAAGTATGTGTTCATCATAGAAGCCTCTACAGCCTCCTGGCTACTGAAAACCATGCTAATCCTGCATTTCTGACATAGACTGCTGGATGGCAGCTGCTGCATGTTGATGCTCTGAAGAACATTTAAATATAAACCAAGTCCTGCTGAGTCTGGATTTATCCTTTTTTTCAAATACATGTACTGTCAATTAAGATCAGCTGGTGTCTGTGGAGCTATCTGAGCAGAATCCTTACTGTTTTTCAGTCTGACTGAAAATATACAAGGCTCTATATTAGGTCAGGCTAAACAGTGTTTAATCTAAAGCCATTTACCCCTTGCTGAAAAGCTAAGGTGGGCCATCTTTAACAAATATATGTGAATGGGGAAATATTGAGTTATATTATCACGTGAAATCGAATGAATATCATCCAGATTTCCAAGATTGAAGACTGGAAAAGTATTATTAGGCCCCACATCCAGCTTAATGAACTTTAAATGGATCAGCAGTTTCAATTGGATTAAATATTATGTTTTATTCAAATTAATTTGTACATGGTATATACAGCTTGAAACAATAAGATAAGGATATGAGCACTAGAATTCCGAGAATCGGATGTGTCCCTGGCCAAACAGAAGTCAAACATGGCAAATTTGTCGAATTTATATCCGGAGAGAAGGGTTATTTTAGAGAAACTTATAAATCATGAAACACAAATCCCATTTCTCCTACCCCTAAGTTCACCTTGGGTATCATACAGATCAAAGTTATTAGCCTATCAACTAGTTTTCAGCGGTTAGTTAATAAAAAATAAACTAATCTGTACAATTTCAATATCTGACTTCAACCTGACCCAGATCTCAGAGGCGTGTGTAAGGTCAAAGTGTTTGCTTCTTTGTTAGTCTATACTTCTTTCCCCTTAATTTGACATGCAACATGACCACATTCAGACTTTTTACCTTTTAATCCAACCCACAGGTTGAGGGTGTGTGTAAGGAGAGAATATGTGCTTGCATGGTGCTCTATGCTCTGTTCCCTGTAATTTGTTATGCAACATGACCATGTTCTAAAAAAGTTGAATTTAGACCTATTGACCCCACCCCCACGGTCAAGAGGGAGGTGTAAGGGCGGTCTGCAGGCAAATATTTGCGACCATGTTGCTGCATTCGAGATTCCCTTTAATTTGATATGCAACATGACATTGTTCTGAAAGAGTTAATTTTTGACCTTTTGACTCCTAGGGTCGGGGAGGGGGGGGGGGTGTCTGCGGGCAAAATATTGACTACCATTTTGCTGCATATGTGATTCTCTTTCATAATTTGATATGTAAAATGACCGTGTTCTGAAAAAAAACATGTTCTGAAAAAGCTGAATTTCGACCAATTGACCCTATCCCAAGGTCAGCGCAGGGGGGGGGGGGTTGACTTTGACCTATCGACCCCATCCCCAGGGTCGGGAGGGGCGTTATTCCACAAAAAACAAACAAGAGGGCCAAGTGGCCCTAAATCGCTCACCTGAGTTTTGTTTAAAGCTTACATATAGGTATCTGTTGAAAGCTCACGGGCTATGTCCCTGTTGACACCTGGGGTGAGGCCAATTTTGGCCCCATTGGCATTATTGAACAAACTTGGTAGAGATCCACTAGGTCATGCTACATACCAAATATCAAGGCTCTAAGCCTTATGGTTTCAGACAAGATTTTTCCATGTTTTTCCCTATATATGCCTATGTCAAACATGTGACCCCCAGGGGCGGGGCAATTTGGCCCCAGAGGGATAATATGAACAAACTTGGTAGAGGTCCACTAGGTGATGCTACATACCAAATATCAAGGATCTAGGTCTTATGGTTTCAGACAAGAAGATTTTGTCATGTTTTTCCCTAAAAGCCTATGTAAAACATGTGACCCCAAGATGGGGTTATTTTTGGCCCCAAGCGCATAATTTGAACAAATTTGGTAGAGGTCCTCTTAGGTGATGCTACATACCAAATATCAAAGTTCTAGGCCCTGTGGCTTTGGAGAATAAGATTTTTAAAGTTTTCATCTTGAAAATCTATCTTTAGCCTGTGTGACCTAGATATGCAATGGATCACGAACCATTTGAACAATTTTTAAGAAGGCCAATCATTCCTACCAAGTTTGGTCAAAATCCAGCCAGTAGTTTAAGAGGTGATATCCTTTGAAGTACTAATTGTTGACGACGGACGATGCACGACGGACATCCAAAGATCACAATAGCTCACCATGAGTCAATGGCTCAGGTGAGCTAAAAAAGCCAATAGAGCTTTTGCATTAGCCCAAACCTTAGTCAAAAAAGGGCCATAACAGTGAATGACCTCCAAATTCGAACTTGACCTGTATTTAATTATGCTCTACACTTCTATGAAATTTGAAAGAAATTGTTGCCTGACCCTTCAAAAGATATTGATCGGAAACCAGAAATTGACAATTTAGCCTAAATCTAAGTCAAAAAAGGGCCATAACTCAGTCAAAATTTTGCCGATTGCCCCCTTTATCGACCTTGACATGTATTTTATGATGATTGGCCCTTCTGTAAAGTTTAAATGAAATTGATGCATCCTTTCAACAGTAATCGATCGGAAACCATAAGTGTGGAGCCGCGGACGACAACGAAGCCGTAGTCATGATCCCTCATGTGTCATCATTGCTTCCCAAGCGATACAACTATCCCATCCATCAATTTCAGTGCAATCACATAGATTTTAGATATCACACTGATCAAACAACGTGTATAATATTGGAGAAACTCTAAAATCCATCTATTTTACATTAATTTTGTCCTTGATGCTCAAAAGTACCATCTCCAAGGAGATGGCCCTCGTGAGCATCCATGACATTTTTTTCATTTTAAATAAGGCAAACTGAGGAAACTATCCCATCCACCAACTTCAATTTTAACACCTGTTTCGGGAGCTCAAAAGAACCGTCTCAATTCGGCGATCCCCCTGAGCATCCACAACATGCTTTCAATCATAAATATTGAAGTTAAATTTCAATTATTCAAACAGTGAGACCATTCTCCTTAGCTATTCTCCAATCTACCAATTAGAAAACTTCTCAAATCCATTCAATTTTATATTTTTCATGTGTGTTCAAAAGAACCGTCTCAAAAGGAGATGGATCTCATTTTTTCATTCACAAACAAAAAAACTGACTCGACATCAGACAACCTGGAGAAATTATCCTACCAATCAATTCAAACACCCGTAGTGGGCGTTGAAAAGAACCATCCCACTGGGCCCACAATATGTTTTAAATCATAAATTTATGTGAAAGCCCAATTACTTAAATAACTAGACCAACCTTCCTAGGGGGAGGGGGATCCTTCTGCACACCCACAATATAATTTAAATCATAAATTTGTATGAAAGCCCAATTACAACTAGAATTGTCAGAGGATCTGGCTATAGCCCCACTGCAGCGCTAAGATATTTTAGCAGGAAAATTTTAAGATATTGACCAGGATCAATTCCTGACATCAATCAAGGGCCATAACTTTGCTACGAACTAGATCTTGTCAATATAAATGCATATATAAAATTTGTGAAAATCTGTCGATTTGTTCTATAGATATTGAGCTGAAACAAAATTTTGGCGTAAATCAAGGGCCATGACTCTGGTACAAATGTGCAAAAAATGACGTGTAACATTTCCAGGCTAGATTTGTCAATATGAATGCACATATAAAATTTGGTGAAATTCTGTCAATTTGATCTCAAGATATTGAGCAAAAACAAAATTTTGGAGTAAATTAAGGGCCATGACTTGTACAAATTTGGGAAAATGATAAGTAAATATCCCATGCTAGATCATGTCAATATCAATGCACATACAAAATTTGGATAAATTCTATAAAAGAGTTCTCAAGATATTGAGCTGAAACAAAATTTTGGCGTAAATCAAGGACCATTACTCTGGTACAAATGTGCGAAAAATTAAGGTGTAACAATCCCAAGCTAGATCTTGTTAATATGGATGCATATATAAAATTTGGTAAAATTCTGTCAATGTGTTCTCGAGATATTGAGCGGAAACGAAATTTTGGCATAAATCAAGGGCCGTAACTCTGGTACAAGCTTGGTAAAAATGACATGTAACAACCCCAAGCTAGATCATGCCAATATCAATGCACATACAAAATTTGGATAAATTCTATAAAAGAGTTCTCAAGATATAGAGCGGAAATGAAAAAAATTATGACGGGCAGACGAACGGACGGAATGACAGACAACCAAAATCCTATATAACCTCCCCCTTTCTCAAAGCGGGGCTATAATTACTCAAATAAGTAGACCAACCTTCCTAGCACTCTCCCATCTACCAACATTAACACCGATTAGTTTAGCGTAAAACTGGGAAAATTCTCCCATTCATCCACTTCAAAACCTGTTAACGGGTGCTCAAAAGAACCGTCTCAATGAGGCGATCCCTTTGAGCATCCACAACATGTTTTCAATTATAAATATGAAAGCTAAATTTCAATTACTCAAACAGTTAGACATTTCTCCTTTGCTATTATCCAATCTACCAATTAGAAAACTTCTCAAATCCATCCAATTTAATATTTTCCATGAGTGTTCAAAAGAACAATCTCAAAGGAGACGGCTCTTACGTTTTCATTCGCAAACAAGAAAACTGACTTGACGTCAGACAACCTGGAGAAATTATCCTACCAATCAATTCAAACACCCGTAGTGGGCGCTGAAAAGAACCGTCCCTTCGGGTCGATGCCTAAAATTGCACCCACAACATGTTTTAAATCATAAATTTATATAAAAGCCCAATTACAATTACTTAAACAACTAGACCAACCTTCCTAGCTTAAAAATAGGAAACTCTCCCTTCTACCAACTCTAACACCAATTAGTTTAGCATAAAATTGGGAAAATTCTCCCATTCAGCCACTTCAAAACTTGCTCAGGGTGCACAAAAGAAACCCCTCACTGACAAGCCTCTCCTGAGCACCACCAACGTTTGTTTTCACTCATAGACAGGAAACCAACTGACGTAAAATCAGAAAAATTCTCCCATCAATCAACTTTGACTCCTGTTATGGGTGCCCATAAGGACTGTCTCCCTGAGCCAGCACCTCTGAGCTATGTTTTCCTTTGTAAAAAAAATCAATTTTCAATTATGCACACTTATCCAGAGGTCTGGTGCAGTGCTGACCCGACAGGCCTACTCCCACAGAAACAGTCCTGCCAAGGTCTACACCGCATTGAGACCTATCAATCTAAACACTAAATGCACTGTAGGGAAAGATTGAAATTTAGCCCGTGGCCAAAACTCAGAGGACTGTCTATAGGTACGAGCCTGTATGCCTAGACTCCAAATCTAGAGTTATAGGCCTGTACCTTTAGGCACTTCCTATAATTTAATCACATAGGCTGCATATCAGTAATCCTGTCAATCGTCATTCACACTTTGCCACATAGTCCCATTAAATGAGACTTATTAATTAAGTTATTATCGTTCATATCTTCATTTACATTTTCATTTTGACTTTTTATATTTATGTTTATATTTTTCAATGACAGGCCGAATTTAACACATTCACTAGAAATGTCCGATGATAAAAAATGAATGTGAATCCTAAAAATTGGAGTATTTGCCTCACTACCTGAATCATCAATACAGACAGAGAACAGGTCAGTCCTCTAGAGGCTATATAAGCATGTCACGGTAGGATTCTCGGGACCGCACTTCCAGTTTGGGCCGCCGAATATGAAAACCAGATTTTATGGATATTTTGATTTTTTTGGGTTTTCCCTCAAGATAACCTTCAATAGTGGAAAAATAGTATTTGTAGTAGGTTGCAGCAATCATAACACGATGAAAGACGAGAAAATACAGGTTTTAGCTTCCCAAATTATAATGACAAACACTCAAAAATATCGATCTTTGCAATCATGGTAGGCACTAAATGTCAACAGTTAAGCAACAAGACAACAAAAGACCATTTCAGTTCTGATTAGAGCTGCAACGATTCACTGAAATTGTATCATATCGCGATACATTTTCTGACGATATGCGTATCCTATCGTGAGGTTGGTGCTTTACAGCACTTGGTGTTATAAATTAGAAATGAATTTTAAAAATATACGTTTTTGTACAAAAGGAATGTTTTCATTTTCCCTTTTAATTGTTCTTTTTTAATCAGTAAACCCTTTTCCATGCTAAACACTTGATATATCTTGTTTCCAAACAGTGTATAACAAGATCAGCTGGCTTTTGAGAATCCAGCTTATCTTAATCTACACAGTTTTATGGCTCTGTTTGTAAATACATGCTAATAATTGAAAGTTTGATAAAAAACTGGGGAAGAGTGTAGTACATAAAATCATCCAGCATGGCAAAGGTTAATTTTTAAGTATTTACTTCTCATAATTTCATATATCTATGTTATTTCTAAGGGACTAAAGTTCTCAAAAATGTATCGTGATACGTATCGTATCGTGAGGCAAATATCGTGATATGTATCGTATCATGAGGTAACTGTATCGTTGCAGCCCTAGTTCTGATATGTTTGTTACGCATAGAAAATAAAGCATGCACTATTTATCTGAATAATAATAATAATAATAATAATAATAATAATAATCGACAGACAGACAGACAGACAGACAGACAGACAGACAGACAGACAGACAGATAGATAGATAGATAGATAGATAGATAGATAGATAGATAGATAGATATCATGTCCCATCTCAGCATGACTGCAAACCAATGTATCATGTTACATCTCAGCAGACTGCCCTCTGTAAATATACTCGCAAACTGATGCATCATGCTTGCAAAGTTTAAAAGCAGATGGCACTTTCAGGTAAAAATTCAATGCACAGTAGAAATACATGGGTTCGGCCTGATCTGGGTCCAAATTGTTTGAAAAGGTTAACAGCAGATGACAATGTCATGTAAAGGTTTAACGCAAAGTTAAAATACATGGATTCAACTTTTCATAACCTCTAAAGTGTCAAACAGTTTGGACCCCGATCAGGTCCGGACAGAATGTCGGGCCTGATCTTGGTCCAAATTGTTTGAAAGGGTTAACAGCAGATGACAATGTCATGTAAAGGTTTAACGAAAGTTAAAATACATCGGTTCAACTTCAACTTTTCATAACCTTTAAAGTGTCAAACAGTTTGGACCCCGATCAGGTCCGAACAGAATGTCGGGCCTGATCTGGGTCCAAATTGTTTGAAAGGGTTAACAGCAGATGACAATGTCATGTAAAGGTTTAACGCAAAGTTAAAATACATCGGTTCAACTTCAACTTGTGTCATAACCTCTAAAGTGTCAAACAGTTTAGACCCCGATCAGGCCTGAACAGAATGTCTGGCCTGATCTTGGTCCAAACTGTTTGCAAAGGTTATTCTGCGCGTCTGAGAGCTCTCAGTCTGTGTAATGCCGTTTCGTTTCTTCTGGTTGTGAGGTTCTATCGACTGTAAATCTACATTGATATGTTGTATGTTGTACCGTCACAATTGATTTTTACACAAGGGAATCTGTCCCCCTGTCTATACAGACTGGCCATGGGTGGGGAACTTGTACAGTTGTAGGCGAAAATGAAAGTAGCTAAAAACTAATTGACACGGCAAGATAAATTTACCTTTAATCACCTAGTTGTCATGTTGAAAACATTTCAGTAATACTTTTTTATAAGTAAATCTCACCATTCCTTTGTGAAAGTTGAAATGTGTTTTTGCTGACTCAGAGAGTGCATCTTTTACCCACTCCGTACTCCCCAGGAGTTTGGGTTTATTGCAATAAGCGCGACCCACCGTCATCGACGACCCTTCTATAGTTTTTTCGAGGATGCATCGAAGACAGTGTGGAGTTGGAATTGGTACATCAAGATTTGTAAAATTGGTCTGCTTTAGACCAGGATCTTTCTATAGGATACACACATGGTTGTAGAAAAGACGCAAATTTCTAGATGCCCAACCCATTCCTAAACAATCAGTGTAGATCTTGATCAGATGCTACATTCTGCTGCATCTGATCCTGGTCTGCACTGTCTGTCAATGTACTACTTATTTGCAGTTATGTGTGACATGTACTGCAATGGCTGTTATTAATATTAGTGCTTTTATCTGCTGTTAGAACTCAGTGTTTCAACCCATGAAGACGCATCCCAACATGACTGATAAATGGTTGACTGAGATGTAATGAATCGTGCTAAACAAATAATATCAGTGCTACCTGAAGATATTTGTGGTGCAAATTGGTAGGGATCACCGCTAATACAGTGCATGTTGGACGTGGGGTGGGGGACAGGGTGGGGGGGGGGGAGAAGCATCAAGAGAATTGTTTTATGGCCTTTAATTACATTACTGTAAAAAAACTTAAACTGTATGAGCCCTAACTGTATAACGTATCTCAATCTTTAATAAAACTGATAATTACTCTTTGGTGAAAACCCCGCAGGGTTTTTCTCCCATTTCATTTTGTGGGGGAAAATCCCCGCGGGGGTTTTCCCCTACGGGATTTTTTTGTTTTTGCTTAAAAGGCTTCAAATGACGAGAAAAACTTCAATTCAGCTTCTATGTTGTTTTGTAAAGAAATACAATTAAAAATATAACTTTTTATTTTTTCAAAAAACCCTGCGGGGTTTTTCCCCCACAATCTGAAATGGGAGAAAAACCCCGCAGGGGAAATCAAAGTTTGGAATTAAGCCATATCAATCATTTTCCGCAATAATTACAATCAAACAAACTTGTTTCTTGAACAAATTTTAATATTTATTTTTTTGAAAAAACCCTGCGGGGTTTTTCCCCCATTTGAAAATGTGGGGGAAAACCCCCGCGCAGGGTTTTAAAAACCCTGCGGGGTTTTCAAAAAACCCCGTGGGGTTTTTGACTTTGACCCTTTTTTTCACTATGACAGAATTTTTATTTTGGGGTCTTAATGCATATGTTTTACTAATTTAAGACTGTATTTATGTATTAAAGTGGTTTTGAGTATTTTGTACCACTAGAAAGGTGGTGTGATTTTGCCAAATTCTGGTGCGGCAAAAAAAAACAACTGGTGGCTGTTATTCTTTAACGTGTTAAAAATCGGTACGTATTCGTCTTATCTGTGAAGAACTGGTTCGAATTTTCTCACAGAATCGCTACCAATTTCTCACACATGTGAAGAATTGGTACTTACTTTTCACAAATGTGAAGAATCGGTACCCAATCCTCACACATGTGAAAAATTGGTACCGAATGCTCACACATGTGAAACGCTGATACCAAGTTATCACAGATGTGAAGGATCGGTACTTAATCTCCACAGATGCCAATGACAGAACTTGTAATATCTAGTCACATGTGAAAGATTCTATTTATCACATGACTTGTGATTGCAAGCGACTGGATGACTACATATTTATATACACCTTACATTTTTTGCCCCTGTACAGAAAATAAAAGTCGCTCTTACAAAATTTTAATTTTATTAAAAAATCCAAGTCTTTGTCAAGACTCTGCAAATTTGACAATGATCAAAAATTGGGAAGTGATAGAAAACTCTTCTAAAGCACTGCTTAACTTTAGTCCATTGGAATGCACATATATGGACAAAAGTTCATTTCAATCTCAATAGCGCTTAGTCAGAAAAATGAAATTGAAAAGTGACCACTTAGAACTTGGGTTCAGTCTCTCTCTCTCTCTCTCTCTCTCTCTCTCTCTCTCTCTCTCTCTCTCTCTCTCTCTGTATGTGTGTGCGTGCATGCACAGAGAGAGAGTTCCGCAACAATTCTTAAAGCAAATGTAAATTTGTCTTAGAAACAGCTTCATGGCACATCTCAAATGTGTAAATACTAGAGTTATGGCTGTTGCGGTCTGTATGTCTTCAAACGTTGGTTAATAGTTGTATGGAATTAATGTATTTACCTTGAGTTCTTGGTTCTTGCCGCCTGTACGCCATCTAAAAGAGGCTTAAAATAGTGCATTTGAGTAATTTTATCTACAATAACTTGAAATATGTGCGTTGAAACACAATCTGATGATTTAATCATATGGAAAAAATGCTCTAATCAAGCAGTAGAAATAATACGTTAGGACTTTTTCAAAACAACATTAGAATAATGTTTTTTTTTTTTTTTTTTTTTTTTCTTTCTTTTTTTTAGAATAACTGAATGCCGCAATTCAATAGGTCCCTAAGCACCACAAAACTAATTTGTGAAATATTCTATATAACTTGTGAGTGTTTCCCTTTATACTTCTGAATGACAGAGTGGACATGATTCGTAACAGATGACACATGCCAAAGCAATATGTCCCTCAAGAACACGGTTCATTATATAGAAGCACGAGGGCGTATTGGCCTGTGAATGATTGTTAATAAGGATAGTAGCAAATCATAACTCTTCCCAAATCCTAGCTATGATGCTTTATAGATCAGCAGTTTCATTATAAAAATAGTAAGTGAGTATGATCAGAAATATTACAATCACAAACCCCAGACAACCCCACAGCGCCGCTAGGAAGAGCCACCCAACCATTACAAGACACCAGGAAGACACATTAAGCAAAGCAACCAGCTCTCTCTTCCCCTTCAAGATGATTGCATTACTAGAATGGACATAAGGTAACGTACAACAAAACATAGAAAAATTACAGACTCCCATAATGGTAGTAACAATAAACAAAAAGTCAACAACAACAGAACCACCGCCTTAGAACGGACTGCAGCCTAAGCCACTGGGGGACTTTCCATGGAAAAGTGTCCATTAATTATGTTGACAGAATTAACAGGATGTTGACACTCTGAGTGGGGCCTTTTTTGGCCCCATGGTCATATTTTTAACAAATATGGTAGAGGTCCACTAGCATATGCTGCATATCAAATATCAAGGCTGTAGATCAAGTGATTTCAGACAAGAATAGGTGTCTCCCTTACTATGCCTTGTGGTTCAGATAAAAAAAATCCCCAATTTTGTGAAGGAAAAACGGGCCACGCCACCTGGTGGTCATATTTTTCAACCAATCAAAATAAGTTGAACAGTTTTGGTAGAGAGTGTGCCTAGGACCATTTATACAAAATTATGTTGAAATCTGAGTAGAAGTTTTTTTTATAAAATTTAAGAGTTTTTCCTTTTGGTTGCCATGGCAAACAGAGTTCTTTATAAAGTGGACATTTTTAACAACTCTGAAAGGGGACCGATCAAAATCTGTGAGATTGGTGAAATTTCACTCAGAGGTTTAGGACATACGACGTATGAATGACATCATATGACCAGAATGTAAGCTTAAAAGGGATCCACCATCCAAATATAGTATGGGAAAGCTTAATCCAGCTCACAAGCCGCATCATGAGAAAATCTTATTTTTGCAATCGCCAAAAGGCGCAGATAAGCTCTGTATCTACACAGGTGGAACAGAGC
>CAXHUL010000501.1:169203-186193 GCA_964019695.1 Loripinus fragilis
AATATTCATATTATCATTTTGATCAAATGACTATGTCTCAACTTTTATTTGGTACCAAGTTTTGTAAGATAGGATAGTTAGCAGATAGCGTCCTGGTAATTTTGTAGATATACCACCTTAATTTTTTTACCACTTTTGTCTTGACTCTTATGTTTACATTAATATTCATGAATATCTAAATTAGATAATTCGTATATTTAATGTGGTTGTCTCATCTTTTATTGGGTACCAATTTTTATAGTCTAAGATAGTTAGCAGCTGGAGTACAGGTAAATTTTGTAGGTATACCCCCTTAATATTTCTACCAATTTGGTCTTATTTCTTATGTTTACATTAATATTCATGAATATTTAGATTAGATAATTCGCATATTTAATAATTTTGGTTAAAAAGCAAAGTCTCAACTTTTATTTGATACCAAGTGTTATAGTCTAGTCTAATTAATAGCAGATGTATAGGACATTTTGTAGGTATACCACCTTCATTTTTCAACCAATTTTCTCTTATTTGTAATGTTTACATTAATATTCATGAATATTCAAACAAGATTATTCGCATATTTAATCTTTTTGGTCAAAATACAATGCCTCAACTTTAATTTGGCACCAAGTTTTGCAATCTACGATAGTTAACAGTAGATAAATAGATAATTTTAAAGGTATACCACCTTTATTTTTCTACCAATTTTCTCTTATTTGATATGCTTACATTAATATTCATAAATATTGTAATTAGAAAATTCGTATATTTTATCATTATGATCAAATGGCTATTTCTAATCTTTTATTTGGTACCAGGTATAGTAAGATATGATAGTTAGCAGCTAGCGTCCTGATACATTTTAAGGTGTATCACCTTTATTTTTCTACCAAATTTGTCGTATGTCCTATGTTTACATTAATAGTCATAAATATTTAAATTAGATAAATCGCATGTATAATCATTTTGGTCAAATGAAAATGTCTAAACTTTTATTTGGTTCTAAGTTTTGTAGTCTAGGCTAGTAAGCAGCAGCCGTTTAGGACATTTTGTATGTATACCCCCTTAATTTTTCTACAAATGTTGTCTTATTTCTTATGTATACAGTAATATTCATGAATATTTAAATTAGATAATTAGTATATTTAATCATTTTAGTCAAATGGCTTTGTCTCAACTTTTATTGGGTAGCAATTCTATAGTCTATAATAGTTAGCAGCTGGAGTACAGGTAAACTTGTAGGTATAACCCCTTAATATTTTTACCAATTTGGTCTTATTTCTTATGTTTACATTAATATTCATGAATATTTAAATTTGATAATTCACATATTTAATAATTTTGGTTAAAAGGCAAAGTCGAAACTTTAATTTGGTACCAAGTTTTATAGTCTAGTAAACAGCAGACGTATAGGACATTTTGTGGGCATAATACCGTCTTAATTTCTCTACCAATTTTCTCTTATTTCTTATTTTGCCATTAATATTCATGAATATTCAAATTAAATTATTCGTTTATTTAAATATTTTGGTCAAATGGCTATGTCTCAACTTTAATTGGGTACCAGTTTTTTTACTCTAGGATAGTTAGCAACTGGCGGACAG
Organism: Loripinus fragilis; assembly: GCA_964019695.1. Lineage (NCBI taxonomy): Eukaryota > Metazoa > Mollusca > Bivalvia > Lucinida > Lucinidae > Loripinus > Loripinus fragilis. Next base: position 170,787 of record CAXHUL010000501.1, read on the forward strand.
GTAATTTTGTATGTATCCCACCTAAATTTTTCTACCAGTTTTCTCTTATTCCTTATGTTTATATTAATATTCATTGATATTTAAATTAGATTATTCATAAATTTAATCATTTAGGTCAAAATGCATTGTCTCAATTTATTCTTTGTTCCACGTTTTGTAGTCTAAGGTAGTTAGTAGTAGACATACAGGTAATTTTGTAGGTATACCACCTTAATGTTTCTACCAATTTCCACTTATTTCTTGTTTTCATTAGGGTCAAAGCTATATATTTAATGAAGAACTTGGCAGGCCGATGCTGTCACAATAGGTTTTTGGTCAAGGTCTTGGTGTTTCACACAGTGATGTTACTAGTCAGGTAGACTTTAATATCTGCTCACTAAATATTCAAGGGTTGAAAAAATATCGAGATGATTCTAGCCTCAAGAATTTCTGCAATCGCTTTGATGTTGTTGCTTTCAATGAAACTTGGCAGGAACATGAAAGCGATTTCATAAATTTCTTGCCAGGATATGAAACTTTCAATTCTATGCGTAAAAAGAAGCGAACCGCACCCAGGGGGTCTGGGGGGATCTCAGTGTTCGTCAAAGACTGGGTCATGCAATCAAAAGGTATTAAACGTATATTTGCAAAATTTAACGAATGTGTTGTATTAATGCTTGATGCTGCTGTCTTTGACAGAAAAGATGATTTAATTTTAATTTTTACATATATTGCTCCAGAAAATTCGCCAATATATACAGACGAGGACAATGGCGTAATATTGTTAAACGAAAAAATTCTAGAAATAGTCTCCGAACACCCAAGGGCAGAGCTCTTTGTGGCCGGCGACCTGAACGCTAGAATAGGGAAATTGCAAGACTTTATACCCCATGACGATTTAGAGTATATTTTTGGCGAAACTGAGTATCCTACCGACCCCTTTGAAATGAGCAGAGCGTCAAAAGATGAGACGCAAAATCGATTTGGTATTTCACTTTTGGACCTATGCTGTATGTATAATATCCATGTTTTGAATGGGCGATTGTTCGAAGATGTAAAAGGGGAAATAACCTGTGTAGTAGATTATATGGTGGCCTCAACGTCGCTTTTTGACTCTTTTACATACTTTAAGGTGGGATGCGAAGATTTTTCTGATCATTTTCCATTAATTAGTAGGATAAATTTAACTTGTCCAGGACAAGGCATTCAAAACACTAATTTGAATATGAATGGTAATGCCTGGCGGAAATTTAAATGGAAAGAAAATTTAAAAGATCAGTTTATTTACAGTTCTACTACACTGTTTGCTGAACTAAAAACAAAAATTTCCAGAGCTAATGTACCAATTGTTGTGAATTTTTTACCCGAGTTTATTAATATATATATAAATGCTGGTAAAAATATGGCATGTGTAAATAGACAACAAAAGCGACGTAGAGACCAACCACCATGGTGGGATGCAGACTGCCAGTTGGCGAAAGCAGAAAAATACTCATCTCTAAAACAATTTCGTAGAACAAATCATCAGCGTGACTTTGAGCGCTATAAAAGGGCTAAGTCGCGTTTTAAGGCATTGTGTAAGTCGAAACGGTTACATTGAGAAAAGCAAAAGCGGTCTGAACTGTCAAATGCATGTAAAAATCCTAAAGAATACTGGAGATTAATTAAACAAAACTGAAATAAAAATTCGAAACCAGAAAATCAAATAGCGTCAGAGCAATGGATAGATTATTTTGAAAATTTATTGAATACAAATGCAGAAAGCAAAAATGATACTCTGCTTCAGGAAATAGTTCAAAATCATGATGCTAGCGACCTAGATAGCCCTATAACTGATGACGAAATCATAAGTAGCATAAAATCTATGAATCCTGGTAAGTCACCAGGACCAGACGGTATAGTAATTGAAATGTTTAAGTCTACACTGGGCCAGATTTTTGCCATTTTTGAAAACTTTGTTCAATGATGTATATGATAGAGGAGAAGTTCCTGCGGACTGGTGTGAAAGTATCATTTGTACTTTTTTCAAAAGTGGTTTAAACCGGGAACCTCAAAATTATAGGGGTATATCTCTTATGAACAGTATCAGTAAGATATTCAATGGCATTTTAACAGCTAGAGTACAAAAATGGGCGGAAGAGAACAATGTATTAGATGAATCGCAGGCTGGATTCCGCAGGGGCTTCTCCACTATAGATAACATTTTTTCCCTACATGCTATGATTCAAAAGTACATTTGTAGATCAAGGGGTAGATTTTACTGCTTATTTGTTGATTTTAAACGTGCTTTTGACAGTATACAGCACGAGAAAATGTGGGATTCTTTAAAAAGGAAAGGCATACCTGAAAATAGTAAGTTTCTTAAAGTGTTTCAGTCTATGTACAAACAACTCAAAGCTTGTGTAAAAATAGAGAATAGTCTAAGCGAATTTTTTAGATGCACTATAGGGACAATGCAGGGTTGTATCAGTTCTCAAATTATATTTTGTTTGTTCATAAATGATTTAGTTGCTTATATTAGGACAGAGTGTAATAATAGAGGTATCTTTATTACCAATGATATTGAGGATATTCTGGCTTTAATGAATGCCGATGACGTTTCATGTTTCTCTGATACCGTAATACGTCTGCAAAAAATGGTAGACCTGATTGGAAAATTTTGTAAATCGGTCGGCATGGAAATAAATTTGAAAAAAACAAAAATCATGGTTTTCAGGAATGGTGGTATCGTTAAGCAAACAGAAAAATGGCTGTATCAAGGTACAGAAATAGAACTTGTCTCCATATACAAATATCTAGGTCTTTATTTTACACCAAAACTAATATGGTCTTAATCTAACGAACTGTTAGCAATGCAAGCCAAAAAAGCTATATCCAGTATTTAACGTTACCAGAAACATTTTGGTTACTTTCAGCCAGTAGATGCTGTTAAATTATTTGATACAATGGTGAAGCCCATTGCATGCTATGGCTCTGAGATATGGGGCTATAATTCAGCGAAAAAAACAAAAAAGTACAAACCAAATTTTGCAAATACTATACAGGTTTAAAACAAAATACCAATGATACCTTTGCATTAGGGGAATGTGGTAGATTTCCTATGGCTATTTTCTATATGACGCAGGTTATTACTGGCTTAAACTAACACAAATGCCAAACAATAGATATCCTCGACAGTTTTATTTAATGCTTAAATCGTTAACAGATAATGGTAAAGTTACGTGGACAACTCCCGTAAAATCACTATTGTTTCAGAATGGATTTGGCCATGCTTGGATGGCTGATGGTGTAGGCAATGTGCGTAACTTCTTAAATATATTTACAAGACGTTTAAAAGACATTTCTCTCCCGAATTGGCATAGTCAAATAAACGATTCACCAAAAGCATTGCATTATAAGCATTTTAAGTCACAACTTGATGTAGAAAAATATATATCAATTGACCTTAGTTATATATGTAGAAAAACCTTGGCAAATTTTCGGTGTTCCAGTTACAATCTAGCAATTGAGAAGGGAAGACATACAAATGTAGAACGGGAATAAAGATTTTGTCAATTTTGTCTGCAGAGAAATGGTTACATCGTAGAGGATGAATTTTATTTCTTTATGCTATGTCCAATGTATGATAACCTACGAAATATGTACTTTAAGCCTCAGTGGAAGGCAAACATAAGTGTTCAAAAGTTCTACATCATTATGCAGCTGTCTGATGCTCGGAGTTTATTCTAGATTTCTATATTCCTGGTCAGTGCTTTTGAATTAAGGAAATCAATATATGGTAGTGATGATAGACTGGAGCCAGACTAACACGGCTCCAAACAAGATTTCTTCCACCACTTGAAACAGTATATTTGCTTGGCTGCACAGAAGGGGAGATCTCAGTGAGATTTTCTGTTCTGAGTGTCCACTCAAAATCGAGGTTATCTGATGCACATTGCACAATCATTATGACATTGCGTGGGGAAAATGCAACAGGGTGTAAATGGTGCATGACTGTATGTCCTTATTTTAAGCTTCTGATAGTCTACAGATGCCTGTCCACATGAATAAATATAAGCAAACCTAAAACCCTTAATACACAAAATTCAAAAAGCGCCTGTTGGGGAGGTATAGGGGTGACAGAATTACTGTGATGGCAACTCCGTCCCTCCATATTTCTTCCGATAACAGTGAAAGGCAACCACGTTTTACTTACCTATCATATCAAGACGATGGTCACACCATTTAAATATCCAGTACAAAGGAAACACAATTTTATGTACACAAGTATTAGTAATCCAAAGCACAGTGAATAACTATAAATCTCGCTGTTAAATAAAAAATAACTCTAAATCCGCTGACCCAAAAATAATTAGGTTAGCCTCGTGCGAAGTGTGCATTTTCTTTAAAACCAGTTCAAATGCACTCGCCAAATATGGTCAATGTGACAGTCCTTGTTCCGCCCATATGAAACGTTTATATCACCTGTATGGACAGCTGTATAAGAATACACAATGGACAGTATTACATTGGCGATGGGTTTAGCAACCTGATTTGAGGATTTATTATGGGCGGGGCAAGCGTCTGTCGCATGTTCAAACTGGCGTCAATTAAATACGCATCAATTGATATGCAGACATGTGTCGTGGTGCTCCAATGAGAAGGTTCTTTCGCGCACCACAACATATGTTGACCCGAAGGCGCTTGAAAAAAAAGAAAAAAAAAGAAAAAAAAATGCAGCTGAAAATGTTGTTTGCTCATGTCGTCTGCTACACACATTTGCTGGCACTATTGACTGATAATAGCGGGGGCAAACGATGTGGACCAGAATAGGATTGCTCCTACACTGAACTACATTGTTTGACCACATATTGTTGTTTCAAAGATGCATAGTAATGAGGCAGTTCTATTTTTCTAATAAATAGGTAAAGCATGACTATTCGCTGCCACGCACATATGCAGTAATCTATGGTAGATTCAATATAACTGTAAACTGAGACTACCTGTACGCCTAAAATCAAGGTAAACTCGCCACTGTTTGTTTACAACAATTCTCATCTATCTTTGAAAGTACAATATCTTTTGGCGACCAGTGTGGATGACCTGTTGTGAGTTAAAACCATGAATACACTTTTTCGTGAGACAAGTTTGAACAATTTTTTTCCTAATCTAATTTAGTAAGATAAATAACAAATTTCTAGTTTACCACTTATCGTCAATATTGTATTATGACTGTTTTGTATTATAGGCCAGTGGCCTCCATTACGAAATAAACTTTTTGTAGTGTATTGTATTAATATCCTTAAATATTCAAATTAGATAATTAGTATATTTTTATCCTTTTGGTCTCTTGGTTATGTCTTAACTTTCATTTGGTATCAATTCTTGTAGTATAAGGTAATTAGCAGCTGATGTAGAGGTAATTTTGTAGGTATATCCCCTTAACTTTTCGACGATTTTTCTCTTATCCTGTATGTTCTCACTAATATTCATGAAAATGCAAATGAGATAATTCGTATATCTATTCAGTTGGTCATTTTTCCAATGTCTCAACTGTAATTTGGTACCAAGGTTCGTCGTCTAGAATGATAAGCAACGACATATCTATTGACGATTCCATGGACTCCATACAGTCTGCAGTACAAGGAATTCAGCTTTATCACCAACTGTCAGCTTTACTGTCAAAAGCCGGAATGCATGCTCGGAAATGGCTGTCAAACTCATCTGAAGTATGAGGCGATATAACACTCGAGGATTGGAAGGCAGATGTCGATTTGGACTGTGTGCCAAAACTCTCGGGGTATGGTGGCGTACAGAAACAGACGTCTTCACATTTAGAGAAAACGTTCCAGAGGAGGACCTGCCATACACAAAGAGGAATTTTTTGGAGAAAATCGCAAGTCTCTTTGATCAAAAATGTTTTCTGTCTCGTTACATAGTGCGTGCAAAAATGTTGCTACAAGATATATGGACAGCTGGCATAGACTGGGAAGACGAGCTTACCGAACCGCTAACAACTTCTGCACTTGCGTGGTTCTCTGAATTGCTACAACTACAAAAGATCCAGGTTCCAAGATGTCTATGGTATGAAGGCACAATTGCGGATACTAGGTCGCTGCATACCTTTGTAGATGCATCTGAAAATGCGTATGGGGCTGTTATCTACGCAAGATGCCAAAATAGCGATGGAACTTTCTCTACAAACATTGTTGCAGCAAAATCAGGAGTTTCACCGAACATTGCAACAAGCATTCCCAGACTTGAATTGATGGGCGCAGTAGTGGGAGTGCGACTTACATGTACCACGAGAATTTCGGACGTACTCAGTGTATTTTTTTTTTTTTTTTTTTTTTTTTTTAGTTTTAAAAGGTGGTAGATGTCTCTTCATGGAAGAAGGGTCATTATGCCTCAAATGTGCCGCTACCCAGGTCACGAACACACATGGATAAAGGCCAAAAACAGAGTGACCTTATCATTATATTTTTCATCAGGAAAAGGGGCTTATCACATATGGTACACCATTGTGCCCTTTATTCCGTAAAAGCAGATATTCAGCATATTATGGTTGTAGTAAAAACTACTTTGTTTCGTTTTTTTGTTGTATATAGATTTAGTGTTTTGCTTTTTCGCCCCAGAAAAACAATATTCTGGAACAGTATAACGTTTTCAGACCCAGGGGTCCTTCTTCAGTACCTTAGCAAAAAATCAAAACACTGTTGTGTAATTTGTTAAAATCTATTTGTATTTTGTGTCTTATTTGACCGATTTTCGTCGCACAGGGCGCAAATAATCGTCGTGCGAAACGCTAATAAACGTCGCATGAACTGCGCATTGTCATCGCACAAGGCGTGGATTGTCCTATGAGCTTGACAGTTTGTTACTGTGCTTTCAAACTCTGTTATATAGAGTCTGTTGGGTTGGTTACCAAGCTGTGTAGACTCTTATAGAGTTTTAAGAGGTTGCAGGTGTCTCTTCATGGAAGAGCTATGTGTAGACTTTGCTGTTTATTATAGAGTCTGGTGGGTTGTGTACCACGCTATGTGTAGACTCTGCTGTTTATTATAGAGTCTGGTGGATTGTTTACCACGCTATGTGTAGACTCTGCTGTTTATTATAGAGTCAGGTGGGTTGTTTACCACGCTATGTGTAGACTCTGTTCACTAAGAGTTTGACCGGTTGTTTACGGTACTTTTTTTAAAACTCTAGTGTGGGTAATTTTACCCAGAATACACACAAACCTAGGCCACAAAGCAAATTATCCTTAATTTGCAAAAATACTTACTTTGAGGTACAGAGATACGTCGTTTTATGTAAAGGACAATTCCAAAAGACATAATAACATGTGCAGACATCTTCTCAGTCTGCCAGCGAGTTTAAAAAAAAAAAAAAAAAAAAAAAAAAAACATGGACAAAGTTACTTTCTGGTGAGAAAGCGTCAATGTTCTGTGGTGGGTTAGAGGCTGAAGCCGTGATTTCAAGCCTTTTGTTGCAAACAGAGACTGAGAAATCCAAACAAATACTAACCAACTCAGTGGCGGTATGTCCCTACAAAAGCAAATCCCGCGGACATGCTAAGTAGAGGAATGCATGCAACTGATCTGGCATTGTGTAATTCATGGTGAAGCCGACCTTTATTCCTGCGAGAGTCAGAAGATGCATGGCCCCAAAATAAAGACTTTGACACTCCCGTGGGAGATGCTGAAATCAAACATTCTGCAGCACAATGAATGAAATCAACTCATCCAGCACCTGAGATGGATCACAGCATGCGCTGTACATCTGTTGCATTGACAGACAGACAGGATTATCCATTGGATCCAACTCACTATTCCAGTTGGTTGAAGTTACGACGAACAGTAGCTTAGGTCAATCGGTTTATTGAAAATTGCAAGAAAAACGCGGCATTTCGGATGACTGGTGAGTTGAAGGCTGATGAACTTAAGAAATCCGAAATTTAGCTAGTTAAACAGGCACAGAGGTGTGAATTCCAAGATGAATGGAATGCGTTGCTTAGCAGAGGACCATTGTCATCGAATAGCAAACTACTAGCTTTGAAGCCACAACTCGACGATGATGGGCTTATTCGTTCAGATGGACGACTTACAAACGCACAATTCATTTCCTATGATGTTCGACATCCAATGATCTTACCACGTAAAAATTGGGTCACAAAGTTGATTATAAAAGATGCACATGAGAAAGGAAATCACGCATTTGGGACCAACCAAACATTAGCGATATTATCAGCCCACTATTGGATTATATCAGCACGAGAAGCTATTCAAGAGTGGGAGCGAGAATGTGCCGAGTGTCGCCATCGGAAAGCTAAAGTCGAGCAGCAAATTATGGCTCCATTGCCATTGGCGAGAGTCCAAACATCGATGAGGGCCTTCACCAGGACATCAGTGGATTTTGGAGGTCCTTTTTTACCATATAGGGGAGAAGAAAACGACGTGAAAAACGATATCTATGTTTGTTTACGTGTCTGGCCACCAGAGCTGTAAATTTAGAAATAGCTTACAGTCTTTCCATGGACTCATTTCTCAACACTTTCTACAGAATGGCAAGTCGAAGAGGTCTGGCAGATGAGGTATATTCTGACAATGGGACCAACTTCATAGGCGCTGACAGAGAACTGCAGGCACTACTTGCGCAAGCAGAGAGTCACAAGATCGAACAATCACTTGTGAACAAGGGAATAAAGTGGCATTTCAATCCGCCATTAGCGCCACACTTTGGAGGGTCTCACAAATCGATGGTGAAATCAGCGAAAAAGGCGATAAAGGCTATCCTGGGACATGCTGATATCATCTACGAGGAGTTGATGACGGCCATCATCGGCGCTGAAGGGTTGATTAACTCGCGACCATTAACATACCAGTCAGCATGCCACATAGATGATGTTCCGCTTACCCCAAATCATTTCTTACATGGTCAGATTGGGGTTAACTTTGCACCTACATCTGTGGACGAAACACAATTCAGTCCCCCGAAACGATGGAGACATGTTCAAGAGCTGGCTTGAAATTTTTTGGCATAGATGGCTTTGGGAGTGGTTGCCAGGACTAAGTGCGCGAAAAAAAGTGGCACCGGGAAAGACGAAACATTCAGATGGGCGAGGTGGTTCCAATCAATTCGACAGACACACCACGGGGAAGCTGGCCTATGGGAAGAGTCATAGAGAGCTATCCAGGAGACGGCGGACAAGTTCGGGTTGTTAAAGTCCAGGTCGGGCAGGGTACCTTGATAAGACTAATATCTAAGCTGTGTCGTTTAGAAGGAGAGATGTAGGACTAAATGAGGAACTTGAAAAAAAAACTAAATATGAACTTATTCATAATGAAAATGATAAGCAAACTATTTGTAAATTCATACAAGAGAGAAACCTTAGTTTATTAATTAAATGTCGTTGCATTTATCATACGTCAGGGTACTTCAAACTTGATTCATGTTTTCAAGTTTCCTATTGATTTTCATTGAGAAGAGTTAACTTTAGTTTGTTGGGAACTAGTTTAATCAAAATGTAAAACATTTCTGGAGGGGAAGAATGGATGTGAGGTTCTTCTTCTGTACGAACTGTCTTGGATGAAAGGTTCATCTCTTGTCTGAATTAATAAGCTTAACGTAACGTTAACGTTACGCAATTAACGTAATTGCGTAACGTTAGCGTGACGTAGATTTTTGGCGTTAGTAACTAAGGAGTTTCAAGTAGAGTCGCCATATATTTCTGTCATTTTCAGACGGAATTATTGTTTCACTGTGCAGGGATTTAACTTATGAAGAATTTGTGAAACTTATCATTGGAGTTTCTTATTATTTTGTTTGCCATATCCATTATCGGGAACATCACAGCAACAAGTACGAAGAGTCTGTCTTAGTGAGAGTAAGAGGATACTGTATAATGTAGAGTAAGAGGAGACTGACCTAGTGAGAGTAAGAGGAGACTGACTTAGTGAGAGTAAGGGAAGACTGTCATAGTGAGAGTAAGAGGAGACTGTCATAGTAAAAGTAAGGGGTGACTGTCATAATGAGAGCAAGAGGAGACTGTCATAGTGAGAATAATGGGAAAACCGTCTTAGTCAGAGTAAGAGGAGACTGTCTTAGTGAGAGTAAGAAAAACTGTCATAGTTAGAGCACAAAGAGACCGTCTTAGTGAGAGTAAGAGGATACTGTATTATGTAAAGTAAGAAGAGACTGACCTAGTGAGAGTAAGAAGAGACTGATTAAGTGAGAGTAAGAGGATACTGACTTAGTGAGAGTAAGAGGAGACTGTCATAGTGAGAATAATGGGAAAACCGTCTTAGAGTAAGAGGAGACTGTATTAGTGAGAGTAAGAAAAACTGTCATATTGAGAGTACGAAGAGACCGTCTTAGAGAGAGTAAGAGGATACTGTATTATGTAGAGTAAGGGGGCGTCATAGTGAGAGTAAGAGGAGACTGTCTTAGTGAAACCCGTCTTAGTCAGAGTAAGGTAAGACCGTCTTAGTGAATGTTAGTGGAAACTGTCATAGTGAGAGAAAGAGGAGACTGCCTTTGTGAGAGTAAGGAGAAACTGTCTAAGTGAGAGTAAGAGGAAACTGTCATAGTGAAAGTAAGAGGAGACTGTCATAGTGAGAGCAAGAGGAGAGTGTCATAGTGAGAATAATGGGAAACCCGTCTTAGTCAGAGTAAGAGGGGACTGTCTTAGTGAGAGGAAGAAAAACTGTCATAGTGAGAGTACGAAGAGACCGTCCTAGTAAGAGTAAGAAGATACTGTATTATGTAGAGTAAGAAGAGGCTGACCTAGTGAGAGTAAAAGGAGACTGACTAAGTGAGATTAAGAGGATACTGACTTAGTGAGAGTAAGAGGAGACTGACCTAGTGAGAGTAAGAGGAGACTGTCTTAGTGAGAGTAAGAAGAGACCGTCTTAGTGAGAGCAAGGAGAAAAACGTCTTAGTCAGAGTAAGGTGAGACCGTCTTAGTGGGAGTAAGAGGAGACCGTCTTAGTGAGAGCAAGGAGAAAACCGTCTTAGTTAGGGTAAAGGAAGTCCATCTTAATAAAAGTAAGAGGAGATATCATATTGAGAGTAAGAGGAGACTAGCTTAGTGAGGGTAAGTGGAGAATGTCTGAGTGAGAGTGAGAGGAGACTGTCCTAGTGAGAGTAAGAGGGAAATCGTCTTAGTCAGAGTAAGGTGAGACCGTCTTAGTGTAAAGAGGACCGTCATATGCGTCATAGTGAGAGTAGGAGACACCGTCTTTGTGCGAATAATTTTAAAACCATACATACGCAGATGTCTTCCTGTTCAATACATACCGTGAATAATTGACAATTTATCAAGTTTTTTCTATGAAAAAGGTTATGTCAGATCTTATACCTCAAAAAATAATCGAGAAGGGGGGGGGGGGCGGCTGGGGTGTAATTCTCTATGCGACACTCACAATCGTTTTGAAGAAAAAAAGGCAACGAAATTTCTCATTACAGAATGGTTCCGCCATTTTTAATATTTCTCTATGATGTAGCTGCTTAGAAGAACAACCAATAAAATGACATATTAATTAGCTTATGGAACAAATAGAAACTCTGGAAATATATCCAGTCTAGTTAGAGTATTTACATAGCTCTTAAGTAACACCAGCAATAAATATCAGAGGTGAAGACAATGAAGTCGATTTTCTATATCTTGTGTTTATATACACTGTACTTGTGTTTATATACACTGTACTACTTTACCCTCGTGACTAAGTGTCCCGAGCAAAGTTTGGGAAGATAAAGAATTTATCAGTGAGAGTTAAAATTGAGAGGTTACGAGAAAAAGGTTATAGTTTTATGAAGCTAGTTAAAGAAAAAGCTATTGGGATAAAAACAAATGTACAATTTTTACGGCATTTTTCACGTTTCTAACAAAGGAGGCAAGACCATCTAAAATGTATATTTTATGCGTTCCTATCCACATTGAAATACCACAAACACTAAATGCAAACCAACAAACAGCACTGGGAGGAAGGACCACATAACTTTTATAGTCACAAGACATCTGTGCCTAAGATTCCAATGGCTCCTTAAAGTTTGTTTTTGTTATTTATATCTTATTGTCAATATGTCATATAAAATACATTATACAATTTACAATTTACACGTTAATTACAGAGCAATAACATTCACTGCATGACTTGTCAACACATTTGAGTATTTGCATTATGAAGCATTTTCAGCAGAAAGTTGGTCAAAAAACGTTTCTTAAGCTTGCATGATATTTCAGTTACTTAATATATGTTGCCATGATTTGGCTATTTTACTTGATTATATGTATTTTACTTTATTATATGGCTCCTTAAAGTTAAGGAAGACTTAATTTAAGTATTGAACTTTCAGGATGCTAAAACTAACGATTCGAACTTATTAAAATAAAAAAAAGGTTCGTTGGTTCTGTATATCACAATGATGTATTTGACCATAAAGTACTGCATTGGTCCAGGCAATTCATTAAACATTTAATGTAACATGTTGAACTTTTAATTCTTTTTCGTAAAGATGATTGCAAACCTAAAAAAGGCCACTAAGTAATGCATACATGACAACAAGGACCAACACGGAGCCCCATCAACAAATGGGAGGAACATTACACAATGAATCAACAACAATAGAACCACCGACTAAGAACGGAATGCAGCATTCGTCACTGGGTGTCGGTAGAAGGGGCGCTTAAATGCATTTTCTGGCGGTTAATCTTCGCTCTAGACACCGTTAATGTTGAAACACAAAAACATGTTTAGCTCGCACGGAGGCGTCCATTTTGGAATACTCATTTTGGAATTAAGGATTACATGCACCTGGCGAAATCTACTGTAAGTTGGGGCATTTTACTAGTAAATTTAACAGGATGCATACACTTTGGTTGCGTAGGATCTGCAGAAGGGTTACAATGCATCAGAAAATATATCGCTAGTCTTGGGTTATAATATTCAAAGGAAAGCCAGCCCCAGTCAAGATTATATCGAAGAAACGTTACTGTATGAAAAATACTTGTTTGAGAACCACAACTTTGACAACGTCTTATAAGAGAGGAGAAGATCCAAACATATACTATTATAAGCGGGCCATAATCGACCCGCCAGTGAAACGCCATTTAAGGCGTTTCGCTAGCGTGTCGATAATGGCCTGACAATTAATGCTGGCTTGGTAGCTTTGTAATTTGTCAGGAGATCCGGACCAGTGTTGCTAAGAAACCCTATATTTTTGTGATTTTTCAGGGGGGGATCCGGACCCCCTGTCCCCCTCTGGATCTGTCTACGGAGTTTTAGTAGATGACAGTGTGGGAAACATTCAGGCGAACTTATTTTATACTTGGCTGGGTGCTTCGGGAGACGAGATGTCGTTTAAAGAATTATTTTGCATTTATAGCCTTGCGTTGAAAAGGTGGTGCTACACTGGATTTGTGTTGTCCGTCATTCTGTCCGTAATCAGTTAGATACCATGCTTAATATCTTGAGACCTTATGAATAGAATTTTGACAAATTGTGTATGTGCATTGATAGTGACAAGTTCAAGATTGGACTGTTACACATCATCTTTTGCACAATTGTAACAGAGTTACGGTCCTTGACTGATGTCAGATTTTCATTCAGAATATCGTTTCCGCTCAATACCTAAAGAACGTGTTGATATAATTTGACCACATGTGCATTGGTATTCACAAGATCTTGGCTGGGAATGTAACCTGTCATTATTCGTTAATTTCCGCTCAATACCTAAAGAACGTGTTGATATAATTTGACCACATGTGCATTGGTATTCACAAGATCTTGGCTGGGAATGTAACCTGTCATTATTCGCAAATTTGACCTTGGTTGATGTAAAAATTTCGTTCGTTCCGCTCAATATCATGTGAATAAATTGATAGAATTTCGCGATTTAATTATTCTCTGAAAGCGACAAGATCTACGTTAGGACTTACGCATTACATTGTGCACAGTTGTAACATAGTTATGGTCCTTGATGGTTACCTGTTAATTATTGCTTATTCGACGATCGATTTATGTCAGCACTTAAGTTCGCTCAAAATTTTCAGAATAAATTGGTAAGAACTTGACCAATTGTGTTATATGTTTTCAAACAGACAAGATCTAGTTTGGCATTATATAGCTGTCATGTTTCTGAAGGATGTACGTGTATATATGCATTTAAATTGGCTAGATCTAGATTAGGATTGTTACCTGTCATTTTTCACAAATTTATAAGAGTTATTGCCCTTGATTAAGATTGATTTTTACAGCATAAAAAGCACTGCAGCGGAGAATGGCCAGATTATCTGACAATTTTAGTTACATTTAGCTCTGGTGGCCATTTTGCTGAATGGGAGCAAATCCATTTTGTGCAATTATATTAGAGAGCATTATGTGACGAACTTTGCTTTTGGATTAGGTTTAATTTGGGCAAGTGTTTTAAGCGATGTCAATTAAAAAGGTTAACCCACGATGAACAATAACAAATGCATGACGGTTGAAAACCTAACACGAAAGCTCCACTTGGAGTCTTTGACTTGAGCATATCTTGGTCGTACTCATATACTTTTTAAATGCAATACTTAACGATGTAGCTGGTGTAAATACTATACAGTTATTTTGGTAATGTTCAGCATACATGTATACCACATTTTTTAAATGCGATACTTAACGATGTATCTGGTGTAATTTTTATACAGTTATTTTGGCAATGTTCAGCATGCATGTATATCATATCTTTTAAACAATCTGGTAACACGGATCATATAAAGTCATTTCATATAGTCGTTGTCCGTTGGTTATACATCAAAGGTTATGATTGGGCCCCGTAGCGAGACAACCTATCTTCGGGGGTTTGCGAACAACGCATGCACAGACCAGCCTGCGCATCTGCGCAGGCTGATAAGCGCCTTTGTTCTTCACTTTTGGAAAGTATCATTTTGTAATCTCGCTACAGGTGAGATTTTAATTTCTTGCTAGTCTCTGTAGCTGAGGAGACTGAGTTGTAACTCGCTTTGTCAGAAACGTGAAGAAACGTTTTCCTAGCGACGAGGCCCAATCATCACACCTTAAAGAAAATCCAAGAATCAGACAAAATCAGTTCTGCTAGATAAAATATATATTATAATACAGTAGATAGAGAAATAGCAAGTGTTTTATAGTCCTACCGGAATATATAGGAAACACGAAAATCTTGAATTATATCATTTTATTACTTCCTTTTTTCAAAAGATCAACCTATCGATTTGACCAGTACATTTCCGATTATATGGGGGTTGGGTGGTAGTTGCAACCTTATTTAAATCGTATTTGAATATCGTGTAAGTAAACAGTGGAGAAGCTGATCAGACACCGCGTTCTTCGGGGGTTGATCTGGTTATGTACTGTTTGCTGATGTCCCATTAAAAGGACGACAGGCTTGAATAGGTTAATGAAAAATTCATTGCTAGCAAGAACATAAATACA
>CAXHUL010000501.1:187400-253402 GCA_964019695.1 Loripinus fragilis
GAATCACACTGATTATTTTTATCAGGATGGATAGGTCTCACATGTAATCAAAATGGATAGGAATCACACTTGTTGATTGCTATTTGAAAATTGTATAGTATATACACGACTGTTGTGTATGTAATGTACATTGTATAAATGGCCTAGGTATTACATTACATAAACGTATCATACACATGGCATCACATGGTAACAGAAATCAGCACAAGGCTTATAGGTAGGTTGTATCAATTAAGAATGAACACTGAATAAAATGCTCACAAGAGCTAATTTAGTGGGAAAACTTAAGACAGCTTCAGTCCTTATGAGCCACTGGTCTAAATATATATATTTTTTCTCACAAATGTTCCCAAGTATCCTCCCTTCCAAAATCTTACAAATGTTTCCACTCTGCTGAAAAAAAAAACTGGTCACTTGAGCTAAAACAAAATAAAATAAACCTGTTGAAATGGCACTTACTTTTAAACCCTTTATTCAAAATCACTAACACAAACATAACTACCCCAAACCTCAAAGGATTAAGGGAGATAAAAATCAGCCTTGCGTTAGTCCATCAGCTGTACATGAATGTTTCTTCACTCCGTAACTTTTATATCATTTGAGGTATTTTGATTATAGTTGGTAGGAGTATGTACAAGAATGCCCTCCCTTGCTTCCAATTTGAGCTGTTTCCCTTCAATGAGCTTGAATGGTGAAACCTTGTGTACTTAATAGCTTAAATCTCCTTTGAGACATTTGAATGCAACTTGTTAAAGACAGTATGCTACATGTAATAATGGTGGTTACTAATCATCCTTTCAATGTGTGCTCCATAACTTTCATTTCCTTTGAAATGTTTTGATGTTATTTCATAAAGATATATTTTATGTGAAGATGGTAAGCAAAAAGTGCCTTATCAATGCCACAAAATGATAAAACAGTATCTGATCTGGTTTTGCACTGTTTGTTAATGTTTTATCAAATCCATTAAGGCTATATGGGTTAACGGTATATCTAAACTTTATTTCAGGTGTTTAAAGATGGTTAAAAAGAAGTCAGAACTCAGTTTGCATAGACGAAAAAGAAAAGCAGTAATTGTCTCGCCATTCAAAATATATGAAACAGAACAACCCATGAATGGCTGCTCTCCATTTAAATCACCATGACATAAACATAAGAGAATTATAAAATCACCAGGCAAAGCACCAACATTTTCACCATACAAATCACCATTAAAAGCAGTTAGGTACTCATCAAAACAAGCATTAATGAGAAACAAAAATCGCAAAACATCAGTCACAGGAGTCCAAAGTCTCCAATAGAGAGATTGCAATGGAGATCCAATAGAGGAAAATGATGATGCCTGGGGAGAAATTGAAACAAAAGATTCTGGAACTTAAGACACTCAGGATAATAACAGCATCCACTCTTTGACCCATAAGCAAACTGCAAATAATCTTGAAACTTCAAATGAGTCTATTGAAAATGAGATGACAAATATGCTGCCTAATGTTTTACATAAATTATCTGAATATGGACTAGAAACTGATTTACTAGCATTTTTCCAGCTGGTGTGTGAAAATCGCTTTCCTTTTTCAAACATTGCATTTCAGCTTTGGATAGAAATATGCCGGTATCAACAGGACTCGAGTACAACCATAAGGTACATGGACAAAACAAAAATGTTCTTGAAATTAGGGTGGCGAATATTTGGTGGAAAGTTTATTCGCTTCATGGGTGGCTTCAAAAATGATGGTCAAGTTGTTGGGCAAGACACATTTATCCTAGCTTATAACTGGTTCAATCCAGGAATACCAGTCCCTGTTTAACTGAACAACTGTTGATGGGACGTAAAGAATCAAACAAACAAATCTTGTATTATTTTTTTAATCGCTTTAGCTTTTTATGATTTATATTATACCTGATCTTGACTGAGATTTGGAGAGGATTGCATGGTTTGGCAGGGGCTGTTTATCTGATATACTTTCTTCCAAGCATGCCGCCCCTTTGAAGCCAACTAGAGATCTAAGAGGAACAGAATCACTCACCTGGATGGGACTGATCATAATTAATCTACTTTGAAAAAAAAAGAAAGCATGATTCTAGCAAATCTTAATATCCATATTGTTACGGTGGTTCTGTTGTTGTTGACTTTTTGTTTATTGTTACACCCATTGTGGGAGTCTGTAATTGTTTTATGTTTTGTTGTACGTTACTTTATTGTCGCTTCAGTGCTATAGTGTTCTAAGTGACATTTTGGTAAAAATTGAGCTATGCATACCGTTGGAAAGGGGATCAAATGTTCTATCTACTGGTCAAGGTTTCATTTGCCTATGTCCTCCCAGTAAGCTTAAAATCTCTGTGCTTTTCTGTTATATCTACAAAAAGACAATTTCGTTCAGTGCTATAGTGTTCTAAGTGAGTTTCATCCAATGGCCAATGATGATTGTGTCACGTGACTTGGTGAGTTCAGTGCCATACTGTTCTATCTACATAAAGTCACTTCCCTTGGAGAAATTGGTAAAAATGGCAGTTACCTCCCTTACATAATTTAAATTTCCCAAATTGAAGTGGTTTGCCGGTCTTATGACGAACTAATGGCTATATCGGCTACTTTAAGGTCCATTTATTCCGCTCAGTCAAAAATATAACATAAATTGATCCATGGACAGAATAATAAGCTGTAGAAACATATTACCTCCCTTACACATATCTAAACTGCTTTAATTGAAGTAATTTGTCGATGTAACTACTACAATTTAATGGTTAAATCTGCTACTTTTAGGTCCAAATAATCAGTTCAGTCTAAAATCTTAAATATTATACAAATTGACCCTATTGACAGAAAAATTAACTGTAGAAACAGATTACCTCCCTTGCATAAATTTTAACGGCATTATCCAGCGGTTTGTTACTGTTATGCCAAATAAATGACTAAATCTGCTACTATTAGGTACAAATAATCATTTCTGTTCTGACTAGTTTATTAATTGACTCCATAAACAGAATAATTAGCTGTAGGAAAATATAGAACACTATAGCACTGAACCCAGAAGGCGATTTTTAAGGCATAATGTTCTATCTGCAAATTGTAAAATGCCCGTAAATTCCATATTAATGTAAAAATTTCTTCAAACCAAGGTCATTTTCACTGTATGTATATATTTTAACTCTCTGGAATGTTTCAAAGGTCTGTGATAAATAAGGTATCAAAAATCAGGATGCTAAAATTTTCAAACTCATTTTTCTCAAAACTTGTGCAATGGTAGATAGAACACTATAGCACTGAAGCGACGTTATGTCCATTCTAGTATTGCAATCATCTTGATGGGGAAGAGAGAGCTGGTTGCTTTGCTTAATTTGTCTTCCTGGTGTCTCGTGATGGTTGAGTGGCTCCTCCTCGCGGTGCCATGGGGTTGTCTGCGGTTTGTGATTGTGGTATTTCCTGATCATACTCACACAATGTCTTCAACAAAGTTAAAGCTCAATCCAACATGTGGCTTAAGAGACGAAATTATGAAGAAAATCAAAAAGGCTGCCATAAAAGATATCCAAATAGAGTCATAATGTCAAATCTGAGATTCGAAGTTGCCCACAAGTTCCTCCCCCTACCAAGGTTTGGCTTAATCAAACATATGGTTCGGGAGGAAATGTTGTTTTTAAAATTTCATGATGACCGCCATGGCCCCCATTTTGGGTATTAAAGGCTATTTATTTAAGCATAGTGCAAGAGTGCGCCAAGCCAAGTTTCAGTTCTATATAAGATTAAGTTTTCGAGGAGATTTCAAGATTGCTGTCACTGCAGCCATCTTGGATATCGTCGATTATAGCAACCATGAATCTCAATTTATGCATCAATGCCTCCACAAAAGTTCCAGTAAATAGTAAGTGAGCATGATCAGGAAATACCACAATCACAAACTGCAGACAACCCTGTGGCACCGCGAGGAAGAGCCACTCAACCATCGCGAGACACCAGGAAGACAAATTAAGCAAAGCAATCAGCTCTCTCTTCCCCATCAAGATGATTGCAATACTACAATGGACATAAAGTAACGTACAACAAAGCATAGAACAATTACAGATTCGACAATGGGAGTAACAATAAACAAAAAGTCAACAACAACAGAACCACCAATCTGACATTTAGTTCAGAAGGAGAAATTCTTTGAATAGTTTAAAAGAGACTCAATGGTAGCTATTAAAGATATTGGTACTGAACAATTATAGCACTCCTCAATATCCATTTTGCCCGGATGCTTCCAAACAAGTTTTTGCACAGTCCAAAAAATGTTATGGAAGTAATGCTTGAAGAATTTAAGGATTGCTGCATGGTCGACCAAATACCAAAGCCAAACTATTTTATCAATTTGGAATGTTCATACTACCTAACTGCTATCTAACAAGTTTCATCTTATAATTATGCTTCTTCTGTGGGAGATGTCGAGTATATCATGCGTTGGTCCATATAGGGGTCAGGGGATCAGGACCCCCCCCCCCCTGATAAATTACATAGCTATAGAATTTCTTAGCAATACTTTCTCGGATCCCCTGTAAAAATCTAAAAGCCATGGTTCAATGTTGGGCCAATCATCAACAGCGTTTTGCTGGTGGGTAGATGATGGCCCGCTTTCAGTGGTATTTGGATCCTCTCTCCTCGCCTGAAATAAAAGGTCAAGAGTTGGCAGATACTCTCTTACAAAACATTCTGGGCCCGCACATGTATATTCAGTAATAGAGACAGATAGATGACCATACCAATAATGGACAACAAACCACAGCATAAGTAGACTGCTCAGCTAGCTCTAGTTTCGATATACACAAAGGAGTGTGATTCCTATCTATTTTGCTATCGCAAATTTCAAGTGTGATTCCTATCAAACCGTGTGATTCCTACCCTCGTCTTCCGTTGCCATTTTCAATGCAAGGAATCACAATCCTACACTCAATCTATGGAAAACTAAATTCTATTCACTAAAGGTAATAACCGAAATGCATAAACAAACCTTAGATTAAATAAATCAGTCTATTAGCTTTCATCGGGGCATATATTGACAAAAATGTGATTCCTACCCAGTCATTTGGTCAAACTTTGCGCGGGTATTCACAAGAACTACACGTTTACGTTAAAATCGGTCAACGACAGGATGATCCGCTGTAAAGCCTGGGTACTCTGCACCCAGTGTCTTTTCTGAAATCCATCAAAACCCCCACGAAAAAACGTTTTACATACCTTCAATCGAGACAAAAACATGCTCATAAATGTGAGATTACCAATTGCGCATCACGTGATTGGCCACCCTGAGTACTGATCATACTTAATAAGGTTAGCTGAAAAAACTGAAAAATATTGGTGTGTAAATATATTTTTTATTGGATTAAAACCCCATTTTTTTGGCATTTTTGCCTATTCCCACGGAAAAAATTGAACTTTCGACAAGAATTATTAAAAAAAACTGTTATTTTCTCAGGAATTTTAACTGGCTGTATTGATAAAAGCATTATCAAAGTAAATGTATGAGGTTTCAATATGTGATTTTTCATTTCATTTTTGCATTTTTTTTTGCCAAAAAAAACCTCTATCCCAAGCGTTTATGTCAAGACCGTAACACTTGATAAATTGCAAAAATAATACGGGATCCCTAATGGTGCTGAATCTGGTTTTCTGTCATACTAATTTGACACTTTCTGTTTACTAAGAATAAATGTGTTTTGTAAAGCATCTATAGAACTGGCAAAAGAAAATACTGTTTTGGTGAGTGAATTTTTTATAGTATATTTTTTTTTGTGTCAAATGACCGTAACACAAAAATGGACAATGGAATTTCGTCGCTTCAGTGCTATAGTGTTCTAAGTGACATTTTGGTCAAAAATGAGTTATGCATACCGTTGGAAAGAGGATCAAATGTTCTATCTACTGGTGAAGGTTTCATTTGCCTATTTCCTCCCAGTAAGCTTAAAATCGCTGTGCTTTTCTGTTCTATCTACATAAAGACAATTTCGTTCAGTGCTATAGTGTTCTAAGTGATTTTCATCCAATGGCCAATGATGATTATGTCACGTGACTGGGTGAGTTCAGTGCCATAGTGTTCTATCTACATAAAGTCACTTCCCTTGGAGAAATTGCTAAAAATTGTAGTTACCTCCCTTACATAAATTTAAATTTCCTAAATTGAAGTGGTTTGTCGCATTTATGACAAGCTGATGGCTATATCGGCTACTTTTAGGTCAAAATAATCTGCTCAGTCAAAAT
This sequence comes from Loripinus fragilis, assembly GCA_964019695.1. Taxonomy (NCBI): domain Eukaryota; kingdom Metazoa; phylum Mollusca; class Bivalvia; order Lucinida; family Lucinidae; genus Loripinus; species Loripinus fragilis. The sequence continues at coordinate 193,633 of CAXHUL010000501.1, forward strand.
TATAACGCAAATTGATCCATGGACAGAATAATAAGCAGTAGAAACATATTATCTCCCTTACACATATTTAAACTGCTTTAATTGAAGTAATTTGTCGATGTAATTACAACTCAATGGTTAAATCTGCTTCTTTTAGGTCCAAATAATCAGTTCAATCTAAAATATAATACAACTTGTCCCCACTGACAGAAAAATTAACTGTAGAAACAGATTACCTCCCTTGCATTAATTTTAATGGCATGATCCGTGCGGTCTGGTACTGTTATGCCAAATAAATAACTAAATCTGCTACTTTAAGGTACAAATAATCATTTCTGTTCAGACTAGTATATGAATTGACTCCATAAACGGAATAATAAGCTGTATGAGTATATAGAACACTATAGCACTGAACGCAGAAGGCGATTTTAGGGCATAATGTTCTATCTGCAAACTGTAAAATGCCCGTAAATACCATATTTCTGTACAAATTTCTTCAAACCAAGGACATTTACACTGTATGTATATAGTCTAACCCTCTGGTATAATTCAAAGGTCTGTGATAAATAAGGCATCAAAAATCAGGATGCTAAAATTTTCAAACTCATTTTTCTCAAAACTTGTGCAATGGTAGATAGAACACTATAGCACTGAAGCGACGATTTGATAAAAAATTTCTGGTTTTAACATCTTGACCAAATAAAATTTCTCAACAAAATATCACTCTTGTTGCGATGTTTTAGGGAGTAATCATTATTTTAGGTAAAAAAAATATGTAGAATATATCAATACGGTAACAGTCAATACCGTAACGATGAAAATGTTGCGGTATTGACACATCTTGTTACGGTTTTGACATATGCTGTCAAAAAAGTACAGTTTTGAAAGCAAAAATATTAGTTTTAGTCAAGTTTATTAAGTGCATTTATGAAAAGAATGCTTTATCAAATTTAAACAGAAGCATAAAACACAAATTGAATGATGAATTTGAGTATAAACAATTTGTTACGGTATTGACATATTGTTTTGTTTCAGGCAGGGTTTGTCAATACCGTAACGGTTTTGTCAAAAATAGTAAGTGAAATAAATGCAATCTACCATATATTCCAAAATTCTTTCTGTGCACATATGTCAAGAGAAGGAACATTGCAATCTGGTCAACAGTGCTCTACACCAAATCTTAAACAGAACAATTACGCTAGCATATATTCTTTAAAGGTCAATACCGTTTCATTTTTGTCAAGTAACGTAACAGTGATATTTTTGGGGAAAAAGTATATCAGACAGAGACAAAATGTAGATTTTAATTACCTGATCAATTCCTTTGGTTGATTACAATCATACCAAAGCATTGTAATTTTCTAGAAATGTGGGTTTTAAACAAAATACTGAGAAAATAGTATGCAAAATCACTTAAAAGATAAAAAGAATTGCATTTTACGTTTGCTCATTGTCATAAATAATCATTTTGTTCAAATTTTACCTTTGACACAATTAAACACATGATTTATTGAACTTATCCAATTCAACAAAATAAATATCCATGATGAGATTTGAAGAAAAAACAGGAATAAAAGTTTGTTACGACCTTGAATCAGGCTACTTAGATGCTAACTCTGACGAAAATAGCTTTGCGGGGGTTTCTTCGTTGTAGTCAGGGCCATTTGGGACAAAACTAGGCCCCGTGCAAATTGTGTGCCGATTTATGGTGACCTATATCAAAACCTTCAATGAAGTCTTACCTTTAATTCAAAGGTGGTCACCCATCTCAAATCCGCGTCTGAGGCTAGTTATGGCGTCGTCAATATGGCGACCATGATAAGAAACGGTTCGTTATTAAAAGCTATAGTTTGTGTTGGTATTGTCGAATTAAACCAACAGGTCCGAACGCCTTTTTAACATAATATGAATAATTTTAGTCATATGATGGTTAAGTCAAGGCTTTACGTGACTTTGGTAATAAATTATTTTCCGACAACTATATTTTGCATGCAAAATACCGTAGATTTCTTATAAATACCCAGCTTATCAGAAGACCAGAAAAGGTATGTATATATATGATAACCGAAAACACATTATTGGTCAGTTCTCCCCGTAAAAAAATAAGCTTATGGTTTCATTAGAATCGCCTGATTGAGAAATAATAAAAATAATTCCATAATTATCATTTAATTTATATCTAGACAATAATATGAATCAATCCCTTTCACAACGAATTTTATTCTGCATTGATGCTTGTTTAATTCCATGTTTGTATAACATGCACAGATCTTAAGGTGTTGGGGTCCAGACCCACCCTTCATTTTCCAGGGTATAGCTTTTGAAATGTTTAACTTTGTCGGGTCACCTTTAAACTGATGGCTGAGAATGTTCTTGCTGCCCCCTCGGGAATTTCGCAAACTTCCTCTATCTAAAAGAGAATTTGAAGCTGTGATTTTTGATAGATGTTTACACTATGTACATCGGGGCGTTATTCTATGACAGCCTGTTACATATGTTACCTTATCAACTTTACAAAAAAGAAAATTAAAAGTTTGAGCTACAGAAATAAGGCTAAATATTTAAATTACTCATATATTCTGCTTATCGGCTAATTGAGCTACATATACAAGCTTTTCGAGCAAAATTACAGCTTTCTACGGTGTTATGTGTGTCACTTTAATTAGATTATCCTTTAAACATGAAAATTTCGACCAATATCATTTACTTTTATAGCTGATCTGTGCATTTTCCAAAAGGTTTTGATTATTTTGTACTAACAAACTCATTTGGCTTAGAGAAAACGCAAAGTTTGCTTTTTTACTTCTAATACGGTGTCTTATACGAGCAATTAAACAACCCAAAGGCTACACCCAGTTTTAAGCAGCCAAATGTATTATTTAAGTAAAGATAAATGAAAACATCTGCTGCTGTTGGATATCTTGCATATTTTGGATCGTCTTGCTCATATAATAAAGAATTATAGATTTTGCAGGTTTAACAATTAGATTGAAGCCATTGTTAAAGGCTGTAACATATGCTGTATGGCACAATAAATGAACACGGACATTGACTTGATGAGAGAGATGATATTTCAGGAAAAATGAATATATTTGCATGTTTTCCTATAAGTCTCTAGCCTCTGATGCCTAAATATTAGGTATTAATTAATTGATAATTATTAAGCCCCGTACCTTTGTTACAGATGTTTTAAATATTTTTTCAATATTTTTTAATATGAAAAATACTAAAATATAAATACAGCCTAGAGGAACATAGAAAATAATAGTTTTACATTTAAGCATGACAATTTAGTAAATGTCCCTTTCTAATGTAAATATTATAAATTAATCCTTATCCAAGTCATATACAATATCGATTATTTCTACTTCTCTGGTAAAATAATTGTCCTCCTTATCTCATCAAAACCAGTATAATCATCAAACTGCAAGCTGAGTAATGGCCTACTCCATCCCAAACCCCTTTACACATTTTCAATCTTATGTAACAATGCAAGGTACATCCAATTGATGTTTGCACACTGTAAGCATGGGAGTTAGCCTGTAACAGCGTGTTACATATGTTACTATATCTATTTGAGAATAAGAAATTTGAGAGTTGAGCTACAGAAAGAAGGCATTAAAACTCGCTGATCAATTGGCATTCTAATACTCTGCATACTGAATGTCTTTACTACATATGACGGCTGCGTTACATGAACTTAATCATAATTTAAAAGTGGTAATTTTGGCTATTATCATTTAGGTTATCAGCTGCTCTAAATTGGGTTTTAGCCGTTTTAGATTAGGTTTAACAAACACATACTCGATTAACGAATACAAAAAACAAAGTTTGCCTTTCTATCTTAAATATTTTGTCTTATATGAGCTAATGAACAACCCTACCCCCCCCCCCCCCCCCCCCCCCCGTTTAACAGAGGAGCATTTTTTTGTTTTCGCCACTTTAGTAAAACACATATAACAGCCACCATTTTTTTTTTGCCGCACCAGAATTTGGCAAAATTACATCACCTTTCTAGTGGTACAAAATACTCAAAACCACTTTAATACATAAATACAGTCTTAAATTAGTAAAACATATGCATTAAAACCCCAAAATAAAAATTCTGTCATAGTGGAAAAAAAGGTCAAAGTTAAAAACCCCGCGGGGTTTTTAAAACCCCGCGGGGTTTTTAAAACCCTGCGCGGGGTTTTTCCCCCACATTTTCAAATGGGGGAAAAACCCCGCAGGGTTTTTTAAAAAAAATAAATATTAAAATTTGTTCAAGAAACAAGTTTGTTTGATTGTAATTATTGCAGAAAATGATTGATATGGCTTAATTCCAAACTTTGATTTCCCCCGCGGGGTTTTTCTCCCATTTCAGATTGTGGGGGATAAACCCCGCAGGGTTTTTTGAAAAAATAAAAAGTTATATTTTTAATTGTATTTCTTTACAAAACAACATAGAAGCTGAATTGAAGTTTCTCTCATCATTTGAAGCCTTTTAAGCAAAAACAAAAAAATCCCGCGGGGGAAAACCCCCGCGGGGTTTTCCCCCACAAAATGAAATGGGAGAAAAACCCTGCGGGGTTTTCACCAAAGAGTAATTATCAGTTTTATTAAAGATTGAGATACGTTATACAGTTAGAGCTCATACAGTTTAAGTTTTTTTACAGTAATGTTATTAAAGGCCATAAAACAATTCTCTTGATGCTTCTCCCCCCCCCCCCCCCCCCCCACCACTCCACCCCCACCCCCCTGTCCAACATGCACTGCATTAGCGGTGATCCCTACCAATTTGCACCACCAAGACGGATCAAAAAATATCTTCAGGTAGCACTGATATTATTTGTTTAGCACGATTCATTACATCTCAGTCAACCATTTATCAGTCATGTTGGGATGCGTCTTCATGGGTTGAAACAGTTCTAACAGCAGATAAAAGCACTAATATTAATAACAGCCATTGCAGTACATGTAACACATAACTGCAAATAAGTAGTACATTGACAGACAGTGCAGACCAGGATCAGATGCAGCAGAATGTAGCATCAGATCAAGATCTACACTGATTGTTTAGGAATGGGTTGGGCATCTAGAAATTTGCGTCTTTTCTACAACCATGTGTGTATCCTATAGAAAGATCCTGGTCTAAAGCAGACCAATTTTACAAATCTTGATGTACCAATTCCAACTCCACACTCTCTAAAAAAGTATAGAAGGGTCGTCGATGACGGTGGGTCGCGCTTATTGCAATAAACCTAAACTCCTGGGGAGTACGGAGTGGGTAAAAGATGCACTCTCTGAGTCAGCAAAAACACATTTTTCTACTTTCACAAAGGAATGGTGAAATTTACTTATAAAAAAGTATTACTGGAATGTTTCCAACATGACAACTAGGTGATTAAAGGTAAATTTATCTTGCTGTGTCAATTAGTTTTTAGCTACTTTCATTTTCGCCTACAACTGTACAAGTTCCCCACCCATGGCCAGTCTGTAAAGACAGAGGGACAGAACCCCTTGTGTAAAAGTTAATTGTGACGGTACAACATACAACATATCGATGTAGATTTACAGTCGATAGAACCTCACAACCAGAAGAAACGAAACGGCATTACACAGACTGAGAGCTCTCAGACGCGCAGAATAACCTTTGCAAACAGTTTGGACCAAGATCAGGCCCGACATTCTGTTCAGGCCTGATCGGGGTCTAAACTGTTTGACACTTTAGAGGTTATGACACAAGTTGAAGTTGAACCTATGTATTTTAACTTTGCGTTAAACCTTTACATGACATTGTCATCTGCTGTTAACCCTTTCAAACAATTTGGACCCAGATCAGGCCCGACATTCTGTTCGGACATGATCGGGGTCCAAACTGTTTGACACTTTAAAGGTTATGAAAAGTTGAAGTTGAACCGATGTATTTTAACTTTCGTTAAACCTTTACATGACATTGTCATCTGCTGTTAACCCTTTCAAACAATTTGGACCAAGATCAGGCCCGACATTCTGTCCGGACCTGATCGGGGTCCAAACTGTTTGACACTTTAGAGGTTATGAAAAGTTGAATCGATGTATTTTAACTTTGCGTTAAACCTTTACATGACATTGTCATCTGCTGTTAACCTTTTCAAACAATTTGGACCCAGATCAGGCCGAACCCATGTATTTCTACTCTGCATTGAATCTTTACCTGAAAGTGCCATCTGCTTTTAAACTTTGCAAGCATGATGCATCAGTTTGCGAGTATATTTACAGAGGGCAGTCTGCTGAGATGTAACATGATACATTGGTTTGCAGTCATGCTGAGATGGGACATGATATCTATCTATCTATATGGAACGCCTCGACTGCCTTATACTGTGCACATTATATTCGTCATGTACAAGGGTCATTTTGTTATGCACAAATGTAATTCGTTATGTGCAAAATGTATTTCGTTATGCGCAAAATACATTTCGTTATGTGCAAAATGAGTTTCGTTATGTGCACAATGTATTTCGTTATGCGCAAAATATATTTCGCTTTGTGCATAATATATTTCGTTATGTGCAAAATGTATTTCGTTACGTGCACAATGTATTTCGTCATGCGCAAAATACATTTCACTATGTGCATAAGGTATTTCGTTTTGCACAAAAGGTGTTTCGTTATGTGCACACAGTATTTCGTTATGTGCATAATGTATTTCGTTATGTGTATAATGTATTTCGTTATGTGCATAATGTATTTAGTTATGTGCACAATGTATTTCGTTATGTGCACAATATATTTCATTATGTGCATAATGTATTTCGTTATGTGCATACTGTTTTTCGTTATGTGCACAATGTAATTGGTTATGTGCATAATGTATTTCGTTATGTGCACAATGTATTTTGTTATGTGCAAAATCTATTTCGTTATGTACACAATGTATTTTGTTATGTGCACAATGTATTTCGTTATGTGCAAATCTATTTCGTTATGTGCATAATCTATTTGGTCCTGTGCCGTGTCATTAAACAAGTTGTTATGTAACTACTATAGCCGGTCTTGTATAAGTCAGGGCTTTCAATAAGATTTGAAGTAGAAGGGTTCTAATAAAAAGTAGAAGGGGGGTCTGGGGGCCCTCCCCCAGCGGGGGCCATGGGGGCAGCGCCCCCAAGTCCGGGAGTCCAGGGGGCCGAAGGCCCCCTGCCGAAAAAGGAAAATTAGATGTTCTCAGGCACAGAAAAAACACATTTCCATAGGGGTATTTGGTGTCATTTCTTGCCCATTTCCTCCTTTCTTCAATAGAATATGGTGAAGGATAAATATGGATGAAATAAGACAGAACTGTTTCACAAATAAATTTTTATCTTAACTTTATTCAGGCCTGGTTTGGAGCATTATCACCATTAAACTTCACATTCACTCTCTGACCAGTCATCATCAGAAGGTGGTGGTGACTCAAGAGGAAGTTGCACAGCTTTAGCATAAAGACGAACTTCATCTCTGACAAGCTCTGCAAATTCACCTTGAGTCAGATTACATGGATCAGTTTGAATGTATGCATCCATCATCAGTTTTTCACTGGCTTTCTGAGGGGTCTTTCTGGGAAGTTTCCTCCTTGGCTTTCTTTTCAGCCACTTTGCCACAGCACTTCTGATGACAGACTTGGCTTTAGGAGATGATGTTGCCGCCCCATTCACAGATACATGCATAAGGGCCTGCAACATATCATTTCTAATGCTTGACCTCAGCCTTGTCTTCAACCGTTTTAATGCACTTGCACCTCTCTCAGGCCAGGCATTAGAAACAGGCATAGATAATAGAATGTCAGCAATCTTGCTCAGCTGTGGATAAAAGGATTCCAACTGCATGAGTCTCAGAAGACACCAAGTGGTTGGAGGAATTGGCTCAGTATCCACAGCTGAATCAGAGTTCTGACTTTCTAAGATGTCCACTTTCTGGTTGAGCATGTCATATTTCAACTTAGCCCACTCAGCCAAAAGCTCCTCCGTCACACTTTGTCTATCATCATCTGGAGCAAAATGCTCTGCCAAAGTTGAAATTTGACGTTGACCATATATTTTGAAAGCTGGATGAGATCTTGCTGGCAGCTTAAGGGGGTCAAATACTTTTGCTGCAGTCAAAATTGGGAGACATTCTTCGAAACGTCTATCAATATTGCTTTTAAGAGACTCAACATACTTTGTGAGAGTGTTTGACATTTCAGCCAGATTGCTAGGGCTGTCATTGATGTTTGTGACCCCCAGTAGCTGCAGTCTACCACCATCATGCAAATCTGAAATGAGCCTTTTTTGTGGCGTACTCTTGTCTATCAGGTAATCAAGTTTGTCTTTAGTGCTTTCAATACATGGGGAGATCTGAGAAAAATCGATAACCCCCTTCTGGAAGGATTTACTTAGAATTGCAAGGTGGGGTAGAACTTCAGCCAAGATATAAACAACACTTAAGAACTTGAAGCTGTTCATCTTTGTAAGAATACCTGATGCAGCAGCATCCTCATCCTTCAATTGAGTCAGAGACTGCAAAACAGCTGGATAGTCCAGAATGATTGCCTGAACAGACTCATTGAAGGAAAGCCAGCGGGTTTGGCATGCCTTCTTTAGGCGCTTAGCTGCTTTTTCACGGCTTTTTTCATTTGACAGAGTGACCGACTTTAACTGCATCTGTGTCTTTAAATAAACAGCCAACTTCTTAGGTGAGTTTTCAAACAGCTTCCATAGTTGGAGGAGCCATAGTTGTACTTGTTTGATATAAGATATGTCTCCCAATGTATCAGTACAGGCCAGTGCAAGCCGATGGCATATACAGTGAATGCTAACCAGCCTAGAATTTACAGTTCTTTTCAGTCTTGCCGCTACACCATTGTTTTTTCCAACCATAACACTGGCTCCATCAGATACAAAGGAAGACATACTTTCTGGTGAAAGTTCAAAATCTTTCAAGGTACTTACAATCATGGAGCTGATGGCTTCAGAGTTTGCAGATTCAAAGTTCTCAAGAAGATTATCAATTGACAGGAAAGAAACTTTAACTTTTTCTTCAACTCTATCATAAAACTGAACAAAAGTGATCATCTGCTCGAGAACACTTATATCTGTTGCCTCATCCACCATCAGCCCATAATGTGAAGCTCTCTTGAGACTTAACAAATTATCATCTTCAACAGCCTCACCAATTGTGAGAAAAATTTCTCTTAAAGATCCTGCTGATTTATGATTAAAGTGTTTAATATCATCTAGCCCTATCTGCTCTAAAAGTTTCAACATTGAGAGGACTTTTTTATTTGCGATTTCCTCTTTCATGAGCCAGTAGATGGTAGTGAACACTTTAATCAGTACATCATCTTTAACTCTATCTCTGTCATCCAATTGCTTCTGGAAGCATGAGACTCGCTTGCACAGCTCAGTGGTGACAGCGTCTTTATGCTGCTGTGTAACAACATGATCTGAAAGAGCCTCCGGCCTAAAGCGTGTGCTGGGCTCTTCATTGAAGATTTTCTTTTTGTTTTGAACATTTGATGTATCATGTTTGGAACACAGCAGACAATAAAGACCTCTGCCTTCCACATAAACTGCCCACCACACATCAGTCTTCTCACAAAAAGATTTTTTGTCACTAAGCCATGAATGCTGAAATCTATATTTCAGTGATTTCTGTCTCTCCTCTTCATTTCTTGTCAGCGAACTACAGTTAATGCAGATGTCATTGTGGTGGACTTTCTCTTCTGGACTTACTTTTGACAGAATATCTGAAATTTGACCTGAAACAAACATTTAGAAAAGATACTATGATTGTCAAGTCTTGGGTTCAAGGGTCCTCATTTTGCTCTGTATGTGTTAATCTTTTAAACACATGACCCTATGGCTGTTTGATTGTAAATATACTAGATTTCTGGTATCTAAAACTTTAGAGACATTATCTTATACTATCTAATGTAATTTAACAAATTCTTTTCAGGGTGATTAAAGTGTAACTGGTTATTTATGGAAGATTAGCTTTTTTTGCTAAATGTGTTACCCTCTGAAAATAAAGACTATTATTATTATTATTATTATTATTATTATTATTATTTATGTAATAAATTGAATATAGCTACATACATGTAATTCATTTTAAAAGAAAGGCAAATAAATGGCCACGTTTGGGCTTAAAGAGGAAAGAAAAGATGAGTCAAGCAGATGCAAAAATTTTATAGTCAATAAACATTTGTTTATCAAAATTGTTTTCAGTCCAATGAAAATATAGTATTGCAACTCCTGTCGGTTGATTTATGCATCTTGATTATAACAAAAGTAAAAGAGAAGCTTATGGCATATACTGAGGTATAAGCAATGGAATAGCAGGTGAGCAAAGAAGATGAAAATCAACTAGCACCAAAGTGAAGTGATAAAGAAAATGAAAAGTCAATGGAATATTATAATCAATCATAGAGAAAAGGAAGATATGGTTTAAAAACAACACCAGTCATGAAGAACATGAAAAGCAACCATCACCATGTTAGCATCTAATGTTAAATACTGTATGATTATGTGTACATTAGGCTTAAATGAAATGTATGCGTGGTTCCTGTTGCCTACCTACCCTAATTATTTTAGTCCTACCTTAAACATTAAAATGGTCTTTGGAGAAAAAATACCTAAAATGGGCACTTTTTCAGATTTTGTCACTATTTTCTTTGTTAAATGTTATAACAAAATTTAATAATTTCCCTACCTACCTACCCTAAATTTTGTCAGTATGCAACAGGAACCACACATATATTTCATTTAGGCCTTATTATTTTGTGTCATTTTACTCTCACCTTAAACATCTTACCATGCTCCTTCTCAAATCTGAAAATGGTAGTTTTAGAAAATCAGACATTACAAAACTTCACCTATAAAATTCATTTGGTAATTGGTATTTAAAATTAAAACTTAATTTTGTTCAGTTCTGCGAGTTTCTTATCACATACTTTTGTATTCAATGATGTTCGAAAAAGCAGACTAAAATAACACAAACCTGCAGTGTATGTGTTCATCCTTGGCTGAGACTTTGAAACCTGTTCTGAAGGGCCTACGACAGAATCATCATTTTTCTGGGACTGAGGACCAGTGCACTCGCCATCAGAACCTAGAAATGCATTGAAAAACAAATGAGTTTCATTTGAAAACATTTCATATATGAGTTTTCTCTGTAACTTATAAATATGCCAGCCAATAGGATTGAATATGATTATTATTCAACCACTTGTGAACTTTCAGGCAGGTCTACATATTCTCCGAGTGTCAACTAAGTTTTTGAAGATCACACATAAATAATGGAAAAAGAAGTTAGCTCTGAGTTCATTGTACATTTACAATATATTGTATTTCTTTAAACACCAGCATATGATTAGTTGACTTTTGGCAGTAATTTGGAGATAAATCTGACTAAATCACAAAATACAAACTTGTGAATTCCTTATCTGCAGGCAGCTCTTGAATTGTCTGTTCTTCGCCGAACTGAGCATTGACTAGTTCTTCAGCATTTGTGGCCAGTCCTTCTTGCAATTCTGAAAAAAAAAATAAAATAATACAGGCCTCCATATAAGAGTGCTTATTGGAAAATTATTTTCTTTATTTTTCATCCAAAACATATGTTGCGGGTACTCAAAAGAACCGTCTCAATGAGACGGTTCTTTTGAGCACCCAAAACACATGGTAAAATTAATGGGTAAGAAATTAAATAATTCAAATTTTACGCAAATAAAATTTCCTTGTCTGGACCTATGATAATACACGTAGCTCATAAGTCAAATAAGTATCTCTCTAGACAGCCATCAAGTGATGAGATCAAAGTATTTATAATAGCTTTTTTGTCAGCAGTAACTGATATTTGCCATGTTCATGACTCGATTTGTAGAATAAAAACTTTATAGGCAACAAATGAAAAATAATTGAATAAGAGTTTTGGGTTCTGGCACTGTGCATAGTCCTTTGTCATAATGATACTAGGTTTAATGTTTGTTTCAACATTACATCTTAAAAGTGCAGATAATATATAATACACAACAAACCTGAAGTACATTTCTTCTTTACTGGTGGTTCACAGGTGTCAGAACTGGTAGGCAAGTTATTGGGGGACGCTGCTGCTGGCGCTTGGCTGGTGTTATTTGATGATACATTTCTGAACAAAAATAGCAAAGTATTTTACCAAGTCTGGATGTGAAAAAAACAACAACAAATTTTTAACTATCATGCTAAGACATAGACATTCAGCTGCTGTTTACATGAAGTGCAAGTGGATGTATCCTTTAACACCAAAGTTTTTATATAAGGGTTGGATATAACTTGGATATCATGCGATAGTCAGCATGCCTAGTTTTAAACCCAATCACGGTTTATAGCTATGGTTTCCTCTTTAATTGCACGACAGTGGGTCAGGCCTCAGACTCTATGACGGCTCTGATGTAAAGCTTTAATCGGTGGGTTGGTGCCTGATGCTTATCTGTAGCTGGACCCACCGTGGCTCAACTTGAGGTTTTCTTTAGCTCTGACTATCTGTGAGTCATGAGCCCTTTTATTTGTTTCATCATGGTGTGTTAATTTGATTAGAGTGTTTCTCCATGATACATTGCATTACATGTAGTTAGATGGCCTCCATGCGAGCTGAACATTTCTTGTACTTCAACAACAGCAGAATCTAGGGCGAAGATTTGGTACCAGTAAAATGCATTTAAGCCACCGGTGGCTTAGGCTGCTGTCTGTTCTAAGGCGGTTGACTTTTTGTTTATTGTTACTCCCATTGTGGGAGTCTGCAATTGTTCTATGTTTTGTTTTATGTTACTTTATGTCCATTCTAGTATTGCAACCATCTTGATTGGGAAGAGAGAGCTGGTTGCTTTGCTTAATTTGGCTTCCTGGTGTCTCTTGATGGGTGAGCGGCTCTTCCTCGCGGTGCCACAGGGTTGTCTGCTGTTTGTGATTGTGGTATTTCCTGATCATACTCACTATTTTTTCTTATTTGTTAAGACCGCTTGTAGGGGTTGAATGATACTTGAATCTATGTAAGGTTTTGTTTGTAGAGGATACCAAAATGATCCCGTAGCTACCATTCCCATTGACTCTGCATAGCATGATAATAACTGACAATGTAATTTATGTTACTGCTCAAGAAGCATTTTTTTGGGAATAGCTAGTACTTGTAATGGTTCTGGGTCATTTCGGCCCATAACAAAATCGGCCCATGTCAATTTCGGCCCATAAATTTTGTCAACCTGGATTTCTGCAAAAGAGATGAGTTATTAATCTTATTATTGAAAATGTTTAAAATTGATAAATAGAGTGATATATTGAGAAAAAAACCTGAAAATAGATTGACTTTACAAACTAGTAAAGACTAGAAAACGCTTAGACTGGTATCATAAATCACATATATATTTTTCATTAGCAAATACAACATGTTCAGTGAGTTAAACTGAATAATTAGATTAAGAAAGAATCGCTTGCATTTCAGGTGCGAGCCGGAAACACTCAAGCTAGAATGCGCAAATGCACAGTCTCATCTGAGCATTTACTGCTCGTTGCCTATGTGATCATGAACTCTACTCTAACATATAAACTCCTATTCAATTAAAACGAACCATTCTTATTAATTATTATGTTTGTGTGGATAATTACAGGTAAGCCGAACTTATTATACCAATCATAGACAAACATACCAATTATATATTAGTATACCTGTGGGCCGTAATTGTATAGACCGATTTGGTTTTGGGCCGAAATTGACATGGGCCGAAATTGTTATGGGCCGAAATGTCCAGTGACCCTTGTAATAAATATGGCGCATTATCTTTCTAGTTTGGGACAAATACCATGTCTAGCAGGAGCAGGCATGGTCAGAGAATCTGTCCGTGCTCATTTTAAGCTCTACTGCTGGATAGAAATCTTACCCAGGTTGAAAGAAAACGTTGATCTTTGCTTGCTTCATGCTGGATTTTCCCGGACTCTGTCAACGAATTTGTTTACATCGCTGGTTTCCGATAGCTAATACTCGTTGTCGTAAACACGAGACGTCTCGGTCAAAAACCATACCGACCCCACTCATCTTGGCTCGATAATTCGGATTTTTTTTCTCAATTAATGCTACTTTCTGTCTTTCCTCCTCCGTGCACAACTGCACAAAACACAATCAAGAGTGTGGTACATAATGAGTCTAAAATCGCAAATTTAAGTCAGAAGTAGCGGCGGTCGTCCATGAAAAAACGGGAGGAAGATTTACTGTGAATGTCGAAAAGACACGGATCGAGTCGACCCGAAACGATAGCAGGAAGACCCATTTCCGGCATCACATTATTTTTGTAAACAAACTAATATTCGCCAAGGCTATGATTCTAAAGATGAATTATGGATGAAAACCTTTACATGATCCCTTTTTAATCAGAAATTCATATTGCAGAATGTAGAAACAACAATCGGCAGTATTTTCAAGACAAAACTACATTCGGTTTTTTTTTTCCAAGACAAAAGTAGCCGGGGGATCCGGTCAATATAGTTCTGGGACCATAACGTAGTTTGTAAGTTTGTTCTAGGCTCAAACTACGTTATGGTTTTTATGCACGATAGAATGAAAATTAAGTCATGTATTTTAATCCATGCAATTCCAGCTTGCGTGTACTGCTGTGCACTTCTGGCAATTAGTAGTCATGAAGAAAAATGTTGAAATATTTGAAATACAATAAGTATATCGTATATTGACACTTACGATGTGTTAAAGAGTGAAAAAACAAAAGTGTTTTGTAAACAGAGAGATGTTGTTGTCCTACATCATGGCGTGTGGTTCTCAGTGTCATCAGCGTCAGTAAAGGAGGCAGGGTACCAAACTTGACAGGTATTGGGGTATAACAAAACACCGGAAGGAACGTTCCTTACGCGGAAGAATTCTCCTTGTTACTCTTCAGCATGACTTTACCTCCACATTGGACAGCGGCGTACAGGCAGACACGATTGTCTTGGAATTTTCTAAGGCTTTTGACAGAGTTCCAACAATTCAGTTTACCCGGGAGGCTACACCACGATGGCATCAGGGGATACCCAACAGTACATCACATACTTCCTTTTTGGCAGAACCCAGTGTGGCTGTTGAGGGTTGTTCTTCAGAAAGCGTGCCCGTCTTAAGGGGGGGGGGGTCCTGTATGTGTCAGTACTGGGGCCCTTGTTATTTTTGCAATTTATTCTGTATGTGCCAGATACTCCAAACACCTCTAGGAGAGTATTTACTATTACATGGAGTGCACCACTGAAATGGCTATGAATTTTTAGTCAAAATAATCAGAATATAACATGAAAAGGACAATCAAGAAAGATGTGTAAATGAATTGACAAAACGTAAATTTTGGAATTTTAACTGTATTTCGAAGTATAATTAATTATTGTTGGAAAGGGGGGATGGCATGCTGTGAGACTGACACGACTAAAAATTCTAGATGATATTATGTGTGAATGATTGATGATAGATGATTAGTGTCATTAACGACCTCAAGACAATCTCATCTCCAGACATGTTTGTTTGCAGATGACTGCATAATGTATGGACCGTGATTATGTCGTCCTACAGCAAGACCTTGATGCTTTAGCAGAGTGGGAATCCAAGTCGGGTGGTGAATTCCATCCTCAGAAATGCAGTGTCCTGAGTGTATCAAGATCCAGACCCCCTTCAGACCCCCTCCCACAAGCTAATAGGACACATCATGAATACTGAAGATGCAACAAAGTACCTGGGTGTCAACCTCAAGGCTACCGTTTCTTGGAAGACACACATAGAAATTATCTCCAATAAGCCCAACAGCATGCCCAGGATCTTAAGACGCAGCCGCAGGTCTTGTGGTGAGGATTAAAAAGCAAACAACTACTTCAGCATAGTCCGCTTGAACTTTGAATACTGCTCGTTTGTTTGGACCCAGCACAAGAAGTGTCAGATTCGGAAATTAGAGATAAATCAAAGAACAGCTGCCTGGTACACAACAAACCGAAACAGGAACACCAGCAGCCTGCCATCAATTCTCAAGCTTCTCCAGTGGGAATCTCTCGATTCCAGGCGTTCCAAAATTCAACTGATACAGACAGATAGTATAATGTGTCCTTATTATATGTACAAGAGAGTATGCAGGTTTATTTGTGTTGTTATTGCTTCTTTGGCTTTTATATAGTGGTTTTGGCTGCATTTTCTTATATCGTCTTTACAGTTGGTCAGGCCTTTATAATGACGATTGTGGCATAAAACTTTCATGGGTGGGTTAGAGCCTGGTGTTTTAGTTGGTTGTACTTACCGTGGTTAAACTAGGAGGTTTCTTTGGCTCTGGCAGAATAGGACTTAAGAGCTTTTTACTTTGTTTCATCTAAGTATGTTGATTTGATATTATTGTATGTATTAGGTGTCCATAGAAAGGCAACTAATGCAGCTGGTACTTGAAGGCACTATAAAGGATTTGTCTGCAGTTTGTGATTATGGTATTTCCTGACCATTCTCACTTACTTTGATTTATTCGATTGTTTCTCTGTGATGATACATTGCATTCCCTAAGAAGACTCCATGCGAAGTAAACAATTTAGTTTTAATGACAACAGAGTCTTGGGCAAAGATTTGCCCCCGGTAAAATGAGAAACAAAACATTTTTGCATCTTGATCCACATCTGAACGAAGGTTGAGGTTGGTACAGTGAAACTACTTTAAGCCCACCAGTAAAGGTATTTTACTGACCGTTCCAAGGCGGTGCTTCTTTGTGTATCATGTTTGTTATTTATGTTTCATAGTAAGAAAGAGGGCGAAGATCAGGATTCAATACAATCAAGTACCACACCTGTCGCAGGATATCACATGGAAAAGTGACAAACAAACAATTAGACATCACAAACAAGGGCCAAGAGGTCAGCCCTTTCCCAGCAGGGGACAACAAGGCATCAATAAAAAGACGCCCGCGAAAGCATAACAAACACAAGACAGAAATAACACAAATGATGCACAAAAGAATTACCACCTTGGAACGTGCAGTAATAAAATAATAAATAAAGTTGCCATATCACGTAACGTCGGCACTTTTCAAAAGAATATCACAGCAGAAGTGAAACGATATCATATGATAACGATATTTTATCACATGTTACCTAAGAATCCATTGATCCATCTTCAGGATTCAGCTTTGATTAACTTATATCTGGTGCGACACGCTCTAGCTCCAATGACTTGCTGACACCTCTATCTCATTGACAGAACGTAGGTCAGTATGAATGCCTGTAGGATGTTTCTCCATTCCTGAATGAAGGACTGCTGCAGCTGTTGTTGGTTATGCCGAGCTTCGGTTTATCTCATTTTATAAATATTCAATAGCACTAATGTCAGGTGTCTTTGTCCATGGTAGCCGATGACTATTCTGCAACTGTACCAGTGCCTGTCTGTGATATTCTTTTGAAAATTGGCGCCATTATGTGATTTTGTGACTTTTACTTATGGCGTGATATTTATATTTTCTATGATTTGAATTTATCATTGAATCGATTGAAAATAAATTTATGCCAGGTATGTATCATGCTTATTCCCAATTTTAACGCAATCTGTACACACATTATTAAATTACATAACTTATATAGTAAGTATTGCATTAGCTGTGGTCTGGAGTGCATTTTATCTCCGTCAGGTCTGGTACTTGATTGTATCTATCTGATCTTTGGATAATTCTTTACCTTTCCTTTAGCTGCAATCAAATACCTATTTATGCAGATATACTATTACTTACACACCTGAGTGCTTGTAAGTAACAAATGCTGTTTCTAAAACACGCATGGCAATAAATAAAGAAGGGATGGCTAGGTATGGAATGGTAACAGATGTCAGTCATATAACAGAGCAACGCAGCATAATATTATATTTCCATATGCCTTATTTGGTAGGTAGGTAGGTGGTGGGTGGGTATATAGGTAGGTGGATGGGTGAATGGGTAGGTAGGTATGTTGACCTGTAAGAAGGTATCTAGACCTGCATGTAGGTGGGTAGATCTGTATGTAGGAAGGTAAATATTACTGTAGGTAGATAGGTAGACCTCCAGGTACGTAGGTGAATAGATAGATAGGTAAGAAGGTACAGATAGATAGGTTTGTACATAGACCTGTAGGTAAATAGGTAGGTAGACCTGTTGGTAGTCAGGCCCGTAGGTAGGTAGGTAGGTAGGTAGGTAGATTGGGTTATGCAGCCCTTTGAAAATTCGTGGAAGAACAATTTCGGTATTTAGTATATCCCTAACAACCTCTTTCTCAAAATCATGACCGGCCATTCAAAACGTTCACAGAATGTGTAAACATATGATTGAGGTTGAATAAAACCGATCAGGTGAGGTTTTTCCAAAAAACATTCCTAGCGGCGTAAAGATAAGTATCTAAGGAACATTTCTATATAAGTTTTATAAGGTTACGTCATAAACTGAAGTGAAAATTGAGTCCACTCTTATCAATTAGAATTTTGAACAAAATCTGCACATAAATATTACGCCGTAGAATGTGTCAAAACCAAAAATGACATTCGGAGGCGTAATCTTACACCTACGGTCAATATAGACGGGGGAAATCCCCGGCCCCCGGCTCTTAATGAAAGGCCTGATAAGTATCAAGTTGATTGGTACACAAAACAATTCGTTATGTTGTCCAAATGGTTTGTCATGCAGAAATGTTTCACGATTATGTCCTGTCAGTTTGACATTACGTGCTGTTGTGACTACTTTATATGATGTGCAAACTTCATTATGATGATGAAGGCATTGTCAAAACCAGGGGTGGGGGGGGGTGGGGGGCTTGGAATTGGCCCTCACGGAAAATGATGGTTTTCTGAAGTGTCCCACATGACTTAAATAGTACAAGGGGATAATAGATTTAACCGTCTTTTTAAAATGGTCTTTTTGGGCCTGGCTACTTCGCTACTTTGTGAGTCGCAAAATGAACGTACATCATGTCATTGGGAAAGAATGGTGTAACTTTGACCTTTTACCGAGTGTCGGTGTATACAACAACAGTATTGGCACGCAAGCTGTGGCGTAAGCTATGACGTGCGATAAGTCACACTGGTACACCAGATCAATTCGCGACGGTCGAGTACAGAAGCACCTTTTATATAATAACCATGTCCCCCAATAATTTTGTAGGGGGGGGGGGGAGCAGAATAGCCTTTGGCCCCCAAATAATCTGTATAATTGACACATAATTGTTTGTGACTCAGGGTAAAGATCTAATACGCAATTTCCACACATTATTATTAGTAAAAGATATCGCGACGCGCGTTTGTTATTTCTAACAAATAACTTGGCGGCGAAGCGAGGGGATGAGGGAAGTTAATTATTACTCCTTCCCATGCTTCCGCTTTTCGCAGACATGCAAACCAAACAACGGACTAACAACTAAAAATTAACACTAAACAATAATAACTAAGCCCTCTACCAACCCCATCAACTTGCTCTGTATGTTACTGCCATGCTTCTGCATGCCACGCAAACCTAAGGTTAATATACACCAATGGTTTCACATGAGAAACCGGAAGGTATATTATTGACCATATTTTCGGATTACGAGATATGTTGCTGGAAGGACTCAAAACACACACACCGGTAGTCCGGTTTTAAGCCTTACCACACTCGAGCAGCTCACTTTACCTGTTAAGGGTAAGCCCAAATCCCCGCTATTTTCCCCTAGATGACTAAGCCATCGCATGATTGGCTATCTTTCGGACATGGAGTTCAAAATTTAAATTAACAAACAAGTGAGTTTCCCACATAGGGAAATAATCACAGAGAACACCAACACCTCATCCGCTCCACAAAACTGCAACTAAAATAAAAAGAAAATACAATTAAAGAGGCAAAAATTTATTTCCCATAGTTTCCTCAAGTGGGAAACTTACTTCGTAGATCGATGTCCACGTCTTGCAAGCATATGTACGGAGAACTGGATGGAGAAGCGAAGTGAAACCTGGGTGGAGTTACCTCTAAAACATTAGCGTACAGCTCACCATTAGAGGAGCGGCAAACTTAAACAAACATTAACAAATCCCCTTGCCCTTCCAGGCGGATTAATAACTTATATATTCTGGAACAGTAGGGGTGGCACTGTGCAGACTAAATTGTCACACTGATCCCTACAAGATTGAATAAGTTCTTAAGAGCCTGCTTTAGAACATTATCAAAATTCAAACTAATAATGCCCCACATTTTTATTAAATACGGACAGCCGTAAGATAATGGCGGGCTAAAGCCAGAATTCCTTCTTAAAGCCTTAGTGGATGCATAAAACTGGGGCGTTTTGTGCGCGCTCTATATGCCTAGGCGGGGCCGCATTACGCCGACATTATAACTGAAAAATCATCATTATTATTAGTAAAAAAATCCTTGCTCGCTCGGAGTTTTTGAATTTGGTTTAAAGTTCTCTGAGAGCAGACAATTTGCTAAGATTTTAATACTTGTTCATTTCTTAAAGTCAGCAGGCTGTTATCACATTGTATGTATATGTATGAATGAATGTATATGTATCATTTTATCACAGAAACTGGTTTTTAAGCTTATCCTATTATTCCTATTTTCTATCCTAAATTTTAAAGAGCTCCAATTTTTTTCTCTAACCTTTTATCTCTCTTTGCTTTTTAATCTGAAATTACTTAAATATATATATATATAATTTTGTCTTTTTTTTGGGGGGTGGGGGGGGAGCTCTGTTTTTTTTCCCTCTTAGCTTTTTACTCTGGAATACCCTACCAAAATTTTTCCTCGCTCGCTCGTACTCAAATTATATATTTGCTTTCTTTAAGATGTAGATCCATTGCTTTGATTTAAATAATGCATGTGTATAAATGTATGCAGATTCAAATAGATTTTAGGTAATATAATAACCAAAAACTTTCCTCGTCACTTCGCTCACTTGAAGTAAAATTACATGTATATATTTGTTTTTTTTTTCTATAGAAATCATTTGCTTTGATTTTAATGCTTTTCATATCAAGATTCAAATGTATAATTGTATGCGTGCATATGCATGCATGCATACATGTATGTGTGCATGCATGCATTGGTGTTTGGCCATTTAGCAGCTTGTACATGCGTTCATACATGTGTGTGTGTGCATGCATGCATGCGTGTATGTACTTTTTGCAATACACCCCCCCCCCAAAGTATTCATGTTGGCCTCTCTGGGTATGCCCCCCCCCCCCCCCACAATATTGAAAAGCTTCCTACGCATATGATTTATATCGGACATGTTCAAAATGGTGCGATTTTTTGTTGTAATGCATGGACCACTCAACGTATATGGGGGGGGGGGGGCGGAAGGGGGGCGGAATTAGGGTAGGCTACAGCACGTGTCATATCTGTTTTGTATGACATCTCTGAAAAGTATGACATCTCTGAATAGTTTTTCTACTATGTGATCACTGATCCAACATGCTTTCTAGAAAACAGTGCATTTTGAGAGAAAACAACTACAGATGGTTGACAAAAGTATTCGTCACTTAATGACGTCGCCGTTTTAAACAGTGTGTTTCCAGGTTGTATTTTTTTGCAAAAACTATTCCTGGAAAACTATAGAAGCTACAATACAAGTCCTGGTTTTGACGATACTTTCATCGTCATCATCATCATCATGAAGTTTGCACATCATATAAAGAAGTCAAGACAGCATGTAATGTGAAACTGACAGGACATAATTATGAAACATTTCTGCATGACAAACCATTTGGTCAACATAACGAATTGTTTTGAGTACCAGACAAATTGATACTTATACAAGACCGGTTACAGTATTTACATAACAACTTGTTTTATGACAAGGCACAGGACCAAATAGATTATGCACATAACGAAATAGATTTGAACATAACGAAATACATTGTGCACATAACAAAATACATTGTGTACATAACGAAATAGATTTTGCACGTAACAAAATACATTGTGCACAGAACGAAATACATTATGCACATAAAGAATTACATTGTGCACATAACGAAATACAGTATGCACATAACGAAATACATTATGTACATAATGAAATACAGTATGCACATAACGAAATACATTGTGCACATAACGAAATACATTATGCACATAACGAAATACATTATGCAGATAACGAAATACAGAATGCACAGAACGAAATACATTATGCACATAATGAAATACATTATGCACATAACGAAATACATTGTGCACATAACAGAATACATTGTGCACATAACGAAATACCTTATGCACATAACGAAATACATTGTGCACATAACGAAATACATTATGCACATATTGAAATACAGTATGCACATAACGAAATACATTATGCACATAACGAAATACATTATGCACATAACGAAATACAGTATGCACATAACGAAATACATTATGCACATAACGAAATACATTATGCACATAACGAAATACATTGTGCACATAACGAAAAACAGTATGCACATAACGAAATACATTATGCATATAACGAAATACAATATGCACATAACGAAATACTTAGTGTACATAACGAAATACATTTTGCACATAACGAAAAACATTATGCATATAGCGAAATATATTTTGCGCATAAGGAAATACATTGTGCACATAACGAAATACATTATGCACATAACGAAATACTTAGTGCACATAACGAAATACATTTTGCACATAACGAAAAACATTATGCATATAGAGAAATATATTTTGCGCATAACGAAATACATTGTGCACATAACGGAATACATTATGCTCATAACAAAATGCATTTTGCACTTAACAATTTAAATTTGTGCATAACAAAATGACCCTTGTACATGGCGAATAGAATGTACACATTATAAGGCAGTCGAGGCGTTCCATATATATATCTATCTATCTATCTATCTATCTATCTATCTATCTATCTATCTGTCTGTCTGTCTGTCTGTCTGTCATTCTGTCTGTCGATTATTATTATTATTATTATTATTATTATTATTATTATTATTATTATTCAGATAAATAGTGCATGCTTTATTTTCTATGCGTAACAAACATATCAGAACTAGGGCTGCAACGATACAGTTACCTCACGATACGATACATATCACGATATTTGCCTCACGATATGATACGTATCACGATACATTTTTGAGAACTTTAGTCCCTTAGAAATAACATAGATATATGAAATTATGAGAAGTAAATACTTAAATATTAACCTTTGTCATGCTGGATGATTTTATGGACTACACTCTTCCCCAGTTTTTATCAAACTTTCAATTATTAGCATGTATTTACAAACAGAGCCATAAAACTGTGTAGATAAAGATTAGCTGGATTCTCAAAAGCCAGCTGATCTTGTTCTACACTGTTTGGAAACAAGATATATCAAGTGTTTAGCATGAAAAAGGGTTTACTGATTAAAGCAGAACAATTAAAAGGGAAAATGATAACATTCCTTTTGTACAAAAACGTATATTTTTAAAATTCATTTCTAATTTATAACACCAAGTGCTGTAAAGCACCAACCCCACGATAGGATACGCATATCGTCAGAAAATGTATCGCGATATGATACAATTTCAGTGAATCGTTGCAGCTCCAATCAGAACTGAAATGGTCTTTTGTTGTCTTGTTGCTTAACTGTTGACATTTAGTGCCTACCATGATTGCAAAGATCGATATTTTTGAGTGTTTGTCATTATAATTTGGGAAGCTAAAACCTGTATTTTCTCGTCTTTCATCGTGTTATGATTGCTGCAACCTACTACAAATGCGATTTTTCCACTATTGTAGGTTATCTTGAGGGAAAACCCAAAAAAATCAAATTATCAATAAAATCTGGTTTTCATATTCGGCGGCCCAAACCGGAAGTGCGGTCCCGAGAATCCTACCGTGACATGCTTATATAGCCTCTAGAGGACTGACCTGTTCTCTGTCTGTATTGATGATTCAGGTAGTGAGGCAAATACTCCAATTTTTAGGATTCACATTCATTTTTTTATCATCGGACATTTCTAGCGAATGTGTTAAATTCGGCCTGTCATTGAAAAATATAAACATAAATATAAAAAGTCAAAATGAAAATGTAAATGAAGATATGAACGATAATAACTGACTTAATAAGTCTCATTTAATGGGACTATGTGGCAAAGTGTGAATGACGATTGACAGGATTACTGATATGCAGCCTATATGATTAAATTATAGGAAGTGCCTAAAGGTACAGGCCTATAACTCTAGATTTGGAGTCTAGGCATACAGGCTCGTACCTATAGACAGTCCACTGAGTTTTGGCCACGGGCTAAATTTCAATCTTTTCCCTACAGTGCATTTAGTGTTTAGATTGATAGGTCTCAAGGCGGTGTAGACCTTGGCAGGACTGTTTCTGTGGGAGTAGGCCTGTCGGGTCAGCACTGCACCAGACCTCTGGATAAGTGTGCATAATTGAAAATTGGTTTTTTTACAAAGGAAAACATAGCTCAGAGATGCCGGCTCAGGGAGACAGTCCTTATGGGCACCCAAAACAGGTGTTAAAATTGATTGATGGGAGAATTTTTCTGATTTTACATTAGTTGGTTTCCTGTCTATGAGTGAAAACAAACGTTGGTGGTGCTCAGGAGAGGCTTGTCAGTGAGGGGTTTCTTTTGTGCACCCTGAGCATGTTTTGAAGTGGCTGAATGGGAGAATTTTCCCAATTTTATGCTAAACTAATTGGTGTTAGAGTTGGTAGAAGGGAGAGTTTCCCTATTTTTAAGCTAGGAAGGTTGGTCTAGTTGTTTAAATAATTGTAATTGGGCTTTTATATAAATTTATGATTTAAAACATGTTGTGGGTGCAATTTTAGGCATCGACCCGATGGGACGGTTCTTTTCAGCGCCCACAACTAGTGTTTGAATTGATTGGTATGATAATTTCTCCAGGTTGTCTGATGTCAAGTCAGTTTTCTTGTTTGCGAATGAAAACATAAGAGCTGTCTCCTTTGAGACTGTTCTTTTGAACACTCATGAAAAATATTAAATTGGATGGATTTGAGAAGTTTTCTAATTGGTAGATTGGATAATAGCAAAGGAGAAAGGTCTAACTGTTTGAGTAATTGAAATTTAGCTTTCATATTTATAATTGAAAACATGTTGTGGATGCTCAAAGGGATCGCCTCATTGAGACGGTTCTTTTGAGCACCCGTTAACAGGTTTTGAAGTGGATGAATGGGAGAATTTTCCCAGTTTTACGCTAAACTAATCGGTGTTAATGTTGGTAGATGGGAGAGTGCTAGGAAGGTTGGTCTTCTTATTTGAGTAATTATAGCCCCGCTTTGAGAAAAGGGGGAGGCTATATAGGATTTTGGTTGTCTGTCATTCCGTCCGTTCGTCTGCCCGTCAAAATTTTTTTCATTTCCGCTCTATATCTTGAGAACTCTTTTATAGAATTTATCCAAATTATGTATGTGCATTGATATTGGCATGATCTAGCTTGGGATTGTTACATGTCATTTTTACCAAGCTTGTACCAGAGTTACGGCCCTTGATTTATGCCAAAATTTCGTTTCCGCTCAATATCTCGAGAACACATTGACAGAATTTTACCAAATTTTATATATGCATCCATATTAACAAGATCTAGCTTGGGATTGTTACACCTAAATTTTTCGCACATTTGTACCAGAGTTATGGTCCTTGATTTACGCCAAAATTTTGTTTTCGCTCAATATCTTGAGAACTCTTTTATAGAATTTATCCAAATTTTGTATGTGCATTGATATTGACATGATCTAGCATGGGATAGTTACATATCATTTTCCCAAATTTGTACAAGTCATGGCCCTTAATTTACTCCAAAATTTTGTTTTTGCTCAATATCTTCAGATCAAATTGACAGAATTTCACCAAATTTTATATGTGCATTCATATTGACAAATCTAGCCTGAAATTGTTACACGTCATTTTTTGCACATTTGTACCAGAGTCATGGCCCTTGATTTACGCCAAAATTTTGTTTCAGCTCAATATCTATAGACAAATCGACAGATTTTCACAAAATTTTATATATGCATTTATATTGACAAGATCTAGTTCGTAGCAAAGTTATGGCCCTTGATTGATGTCAGGAATTGATCCTGGTCAATATCTTAAAATTTTCCTGCTAAAATATCTTAGGGCTGCAGTGGGGCTATAGCCAGATCCTCTGACAATTCTAGTTGTAATTGGGCTTTCATACAAATTTATGATTTAAATTATATTGTGGGTGTGCAGAAGGATCCCCCTCCCCCTAGGAAGGTTGGTCTAGTTATTTAAGTAATTGGGCTTTCACATAAATTTATGATTTAAAACATGTTGTGGGTGCAAAAGCATCGCCCCAGTGGGATGGTTCTTTTAAACGCCCACTACGGGTGTTTGAATTGATTGGTAGGATAATTTCTCCAGGTTGTCTGATGTCGAGTCAGTTTTCTTGTTTGTGAATGAAAACATGAGAGCCATCTCCTTTGAGACGGTTCTTTGAACACACATGAAAAATATAAAATTGAATGGATTTGAGAAGTTTTCTAATTGGTAGATTGGAGAATAGTTAAGGAGAATGGTCTCACTGTTTGAATAATTGAAATTTAACTTCAATATTTATGATTGAAAGCATGTTGTGGATGCTCAGGGGGATCGCCGAATTGAGACGGTTCTTTTGAGCTCCCAAAACAGGTGTTAAAATTGAAGTTGGTGGATGGGATAGTTTCCTCAGTTTGCCTTATTTTAAATGAAAAAATGTCATGGATGCTCACGAGGGCCATCTCCTTGGAGATGGTACTTTTGATCATCAAGGACAAAATTAATGTAAAATAGATGGATTTTAGAGTTTCTCCAATATTATACACGTTGTTTGATCAGTGTGATATCTAAAATCTATGTGATTGCACTGAAATTGATGGATGGGATAGTTGTATCGCTTGGGAAGCAATGATGACACATGAGGGATCATGACTACGGCTTCGTTGTCGTCCGCGGCGTCACACTTATGGTTTCCGATCGATTACTGTTGAAAGGATGCATCAATTTCATTTAAACTTTACAGAAGGGCCAATCATCATAAAATACATGTCAAGGTCGATAAAGGGGGCAATCGGCAAAATTTTGACTGAGTTATGGCCCTTTTTTGACTTAGATTTAGGCTAAATTGTCAATTTGTGGTTTCCGATCAATAACTTTTGAAGGGTCAGGCAACAATTTCTTTCAAATTTCATAGAAGTGTAGAGCATAATAAAATACAGGTCAAGTTTGAATTTGGAGGTCATTCACTGTTATGGTCCTTTTTTGACTAAGGTTTGGGCTAATGCAAAAGCTCTATTGGCTTTTTTAGCTCACCTGAGCCATTGACTCATGGTGAGCTATTGTGATCTTTGGATGTCCGTCGTGCATTGTCCGTCGTCAACAATTAGTACTTCAAAGGACATCACCTCTTAAACTACTGGCTGGATTTTGACCAAACTTGGTAGGAATGATTGGCCTTCTTAAAAATTGTTCAAATGGTTCCTGATCCATTGCATATCTAGGTCACACAGGCTAAAGATAGATTTTCAAGATGAAAACTTTAAAAATCTTATTCTCCAAAGCCACAGGGCCTAGAACTTTGATATTTGGTATGTAGCATCACCTAAGAGGACCTCTACCAAATTTGTTCAAATTATGCGCTTGGGGCCAAAAATAACCCCATCTGGGGGTCACATGTTTTACATAGGCTTTTAGGAAAAAACATGACAAAATCTTCTTGTCTGAAACCATAAGACCTAGATCCTTGATATTTGGTATGTAGCATCACCTAGTGGACCTCTACCAAGTTTGTTCAAATTATCCCTCTGGGGCCAAATTGCCCCGCCCCTGGGGGTCACATGTTTGACATAGGCATATATACGGAAAAACATGGAAAAATCTTGTCTGAAACCATAAGGCTTAGAGCCTTGATATTTGGTATGTAGCATGACCTAGTGGATCTCTACCAAGTTTGTTCAATAATGCCAATGGGGCCAAAATTGGCCTCACCCCAGGTGTCAACAGGGACATAGCCCGTGAGCTTTCAACAGATACCTATATGTAAGCTTTAAACAAAACTCAGGTGAGCGATTTAGGGCCACTTGGCCCTCTTGTTTGTTTTTTGTGGAATAACGCCCCTCCTGACCCTGGGGATGGGGTCAATAGGTCAAAGTCAAAACTCCTACCCCGAGACCCCCCCCCCCCCCCCCTGCGCCGACCTTGGGATAGGGTCAATTGGTCGAAATTCAGCTTTTTCAGAACATGTTTTTTTTCAGAACACGGTCATTTTACATATCAAATTA
This sequence comes from Loripinus fragilis, assembly GCA_964019695.1. Classification (NCBI taxonomy): domain Eukaryota; kingdom Metazoa; phylum Mollusca; class Bivalvia; order Lucinida; family Lucinidae; genus Loripinus; species Loripinus fragilis. The sequence continues at coordinate 221,877 of CAXHUL010000501.1, forward strand.
TGAAAGAGAATCACATATGCAGCAACATGGTAGTCAATATTTTGCCCACAGACACCCCCCCTCCCCGACCCTAGGAGTCAAAAGGTCAAAAATTAACTCTTTCAGAACAATGTCATGTTGCATATCAAATTAAAGGGAATCTCGAATGCAGCAACATGGTCGCAAATATTTGCCTGCAGACCGCCCTTACACCTCCCTCTTAACCGTGGGGGTGGGGTCAATAGGTTTAAATTCAACTTTTTTAGAACATGGTCATGTTGCATAACAAATTACAGGGAACGGAGCATAGAGCACCATGCAAGCACATATTCTCTCCTTACACACACCCTCAACCTGTGGGTTGGATTAAAAGGTAAAAAGTCTGAATGTGGTCATGTTGCATGTCAAATTAAGGGGAAAGAAGTATAGACTAACAAAGAAGCAAACACTTTGACCTTACACACGCCTCTGACCTCTTGGTCAGGTTGAAGTCAGATATTGAAATTGTACAGATTAGTTTATTTTTTATTAACTAACCGCTGAAAACTAGTTGATAGGCTAATAACTTTGATCTGTATGATACCCAAGGTGAACTTAGGGGTTGGAGAAATGGGATTTGTGTTTCATGATTTATAAGTTTCTCTAAAATAACCCTTCTCTCCGGATATAAATTCGACAAATTTGCCATGTTTGACTTCTGTTTGGCCGGGGACACATCCGATTCTCGGAATTCTAGTGCTCATATCCTTATCTTATTGTTTCAAGCTGTATATACCATGTACAAATTAATTTGAATAAAACATAATATTTAATCCAGTTGAAACTGCTGATCTATTTAAGATTCATTAAGCTGGATGTTGGGCCTAATAATACTTTTCCAGTCATCAATCTTGGAAATCTGGATGATATTCATTCGATTTCACGTGATAATATAACTCAATATTTCCCCATTCACATATATTTGTTAAAGATGGCCCACCTTAGCTTTTCAGCAAGGGGTCAATGGCTTTAGATTAAACACTGTTTAGCCTGTCCTAATATAGAGCCTTGTATATTTTCAGTCAGACTGAAAAACAGTAAGGATTCTGCTCAGATAGCTCCACAGACACCAGCTGATCTTAATTGACAGTACATGTATTTGAAAAAAGGATAAATCCAGACTCAGCAGGACTTGGTTTATATTTAAATGTTCTTCAGAGCATCAACATGCAGCAGCTGCCATCCAGCAGTCTATGTCAGAAATGCAGGATTAGCATGGTTTTCAGTAGCCAGGAGGCTGTAGAGGCTTCTATGGTGAACACATACTTCACTGACAAGACGGACATCAGGCAGGCAGTTTGGTCCCTCAGCTGAACATGCTGAATGGTGATAAATGAGGTAAGATTTTGACCTTAGTACTGTAGTAAATATTTTTGAGCTGATGGGATTACTGTAATACATTGAAAGACTGATCCAGAATCTAGGTAGCTTTACAATTATCTAAATAAGTAAAACAGATGTGTTTAATACAAATCCCCCACCCACATTCTTACAGAGCACTGCAAGTCATCAATGGTTATGTACTTAGTACTACTAGTCAATTGTATAAGCTCAAGGTGAGCTATTGTGATCATAGGATGTCCGTTGTCCATCAACAATTTCCTTTAAATAATGTCTCCGCCTATACCACTTGGTGGTATTTCACCAAACTTCACAGAAATGATCCTTGGTGGTCAACATTTGCTTCAAAGGATATCTCCAGCTGGATTTTGTCCAAACTTGGCAGGAATAATCTTTAAATAAATTTAGCCCTCTTTGATAATTGTTCAAATGATTTAGTCCATTGCATAACTAGGTCACACAGGCTAAAAATAGATTTTCAAGATGAAAAATTTAAAATTGTTCTTGTCTGAAACCACAAGGCATAGAGATTTGAAATTTGGATGTAGCATCATCTAGTGGATCACTACCAAGTTTGTTCAAATTATGCCCATTATACCCATGGGCCATAAATGGGCCTGTCCCAGGAGTTAAATGTGATACATAGACTTATATAGGGAAAACATAAAAAATCTTCTTGTCTAAAACCACAAGGCATAGAGCTTTTATATTTGGTATGTAGCAATGGACCTCTACCAAGTTTGTTCAAATTATTATCCTCGGGCCAAAAATGGTCCTGCCCCAGGGGGGGCACATGTTTTACACGGGCTTATGGAAAATAAGAAAAAATCTTCTTGTGTGAAAGCACAAATCATAGAGCCATAATATTTTGGTATGAAGTATCACCTAGTAGACCTCTTTCAACTTTGTTCAAGATATACCCCTTGGCCAAAAATGTTCCCTTCTCAGTTGTCACATGATTTACACAGGCTTTAACAGGGAGAACTTGAAAAAAATTTCCTTTCTGAAACCACAAGGCATAGAGCCTTGATATTTGGTATGTAGCATCACCTCTACCAAATGTATTAAAATTATGCCCCTTGGGCCAAAAATGCCCCACTGCAGGGGTCACATAGGCTTGTATAAAATCAACATTTTTCAAAATATGGTCATATTGCATAATATTTTGTGCCAACATACACCTTTGACCCCTGAGGTGTGGTCAAAAGATCGTGTTTTTCTTTTCTGAAATTAGTTGTGTTGCAGATCAAATTAAAGGGAATGAAACTGGGTTGATAATCCTTATGTCTACCGAAGTTGAAGTCAATAACTTTTTGTTATATGGCTTTCCAACTAAGAATGAGAATTTTCTTCTTTTTATTTTGTTGTTTAAGTTATGTTCAACCTTCAGACTAAGGACTTTCTCACAAGTTTTATCAACTGTTATTAAAATATTTTAACATAGTATTTTGCATGTTGAAAAATATATTAATTATCTGAATTTAGAATGTAAAATTTAATTAATATATTTTTTTCCTTTTTGCTTTTCAAAACAAAGATAAATTAACAAACAAGATAATACAAAACTGTTTTAAAAAAAAATCATGAAAGTTTTTAATTTACCTGTTGGGATGTGAAACAGCAAATCATGTCAATTTCATGCAGCACATGTTCACACCGTACAACTGACTGCGGTGATGACAGGTTACTAACAATGATGACAGATACGAGATTTCATCAGGTTACTAACCATGATGACAGATACAAAATTTCATTGTAATGTGGATATGCCCATTTGTCATCTAACTGATATCTGATCTAGACGTACATTTTGAGCTTATTTTTTTAATCTATATCCACTAAGAAACAGTATGGACCCTGCTTCTAAATGGTCTGGTCTGGATCTAGACTGTTTACCTATGCTCAATATCATATAGCCAAAGGACAGATAAGATTATTTTGACCTGAATGCAATATGGAAGATCATTTATGCTCTCAGTTGAGACCAAAGGCATAAGAAATATGCTGATTTAAAGTAACTTTATAGTATTATGACCTGTCATCAATGTTAGCCACTATAATTCATAACCTGTCATCAAAGATAGCCACTTCAAAATTAATCTGTAGATAAAGGCAGCTTTTTTACTTCTACCTGTCATCTTTGATGGGCTCCAATAACTTAAAAAATCAAACTGCTGCTTCAAATTTGGCAGAAATCAAATGTAGCTTAATGATAGTAGTTTTATGCAATGTATATAAGTGCAGATAGCAGACTTTGACGGAAAGACGCACAACCTGAACAGTTTACCATTTTTGTGACTTTTCTCAGGAAACCTCTGAAATGATGGTCAAGTGTGGCTTTGTTTGTGAGAGATATAACGTCAGCTTGTTTCTGTAGGGTCTCTCAACACTAACAAGTGTACTCATTCACCACAGAGTACCAGAAGGCTTCTCTAACAATTTTGCCAACCGAAAATTATAACCTACCCTTCATGGGACATAAAATCCTGTATCTGTCATCATTGTTAGCAACATGTTATCAAAGCAGCCGGTTGTACGTCGTGATGTTAGTTTTATACTCATCATGCTATTTTAGCTCTCCAGATGGTGATAAATAGAAAAGTGTCAAAATATTAACTAGAACTGGAAACTAGTTTGAGCTGGTTTTCATGCAATATTAACTTGTAGGCCAGTTTAGACCGGTTTTCAGGTAGACATAGAGATTTATGAAGACAAATTGAGTCAATCAGGAGACAGGATTCTCTCCAGTCATATAAGAATATATCATATTGGTTTGTGCAATATTTTTTTCAGGGTGAACAGCATCTCACAGATAAGATAGTTTGGTCTCAGAGAAAGCCCAGTTCTTAGAAGTCCAATGACCACAGTCATGAACTTAAAGCAATATCTGATGTGATTCAAGGGAACATATAGTTATAATGCCTCTTTCATTTTAGTGTTTGACAAGAGTACAGATTTGCTACTGAGCCAAATTTTGATTACTCGGTATCGGCTAAAACACAGTATTGGTGCTGTTTGAATTTTTTTCATGTTTTATCTATGGTATATGAAGGAACACTTTATAACAGTGATGAAGAAAGGCATTGTCAGATCTTGATTGCCTGAAAATTTCAAGCTGTTAACATTGCCCATTTTGGAGATATGGTCTATAATGTGCTCCCAAAATGGCCATTTATAAGCATTATGCTGTCTCATTTTGAAAATCAAATCATTTAAAGTCCAAATAATTGAAATTTCCACTATTGATACAGAACTGGTTGCATCTTATAAAGATACTTATCTACTACATTTTGCAATTTGAATTAAAGAAATTGGTCAAAAATTATGGATTTTCTCCTTAAATTCCTAAAGACAGTGTTTTTGATAAAAACTGCAAGAAGGACACTAATACACTTTACTATATCCATGATTATACAAGACGATCTGTTTATTTAATAAAATTCATTTCCATTATATCATTAAATATTATTGTTTTCAAAAAATACAGTTTGCATTCCAGGTTTGCACCATAGAACATTTCTGCCAGGAACAAAAAAGTATTTTTTGTAGTGTCTGTAACCTTGACAATTCACGAAGCAAACTCTTGAAGATTTTCATTCTCAGAATAACTTCCTTTTAATATTTTATGTCCCTTCAACATAAATATAAAAAAGACAAAGTTTCATTGTCGTGACAATTGGAATTTATGAGAAATTAGCATCAGAAAAAGTTACAGACACTACATGGAACATTGGACCAGATTTAAGTGCATTTTGACAAGGAATATATTTTTTTATAGTTGAACTTTTGGACTACTGTAACTACTTTGGTGTCTTTAGGTATGGTTTACTGTATTCAGAAAATGATTTTAAGCATTGAGATAATACTTACTGGTAAATGTGAAAAGACGCAATCTGATAGAGGGCAATTAATGACACATTCAGCCAATGGTTGACATAAAGATATGCTTATATTTTGCATCTTTAAGTGTTTATCATCTTTGTTTGCCCTCTAATATCATCTTCACCAGCGAAGGTTTCGTCGTATCTACCTTTCGACAAACCCTTCGCCTCACGACCCTCAAAGTTTATTATTAGCGCAGACTAATAGACCAATGAAAACGCCAGGAAGGATTTTTTCGATAATCCCTTCCTGCCAATCAGATTAAATGTAGCAGTTTATCGGCATCTAATGTGCACCGCCTGCCAAGTCTCCATAAGTCCAGATAAGTAAAGATTTTGGTCGTAAAATTATTTATTTTTCTTCAATACAAAGTTCAAAATTATGTTATGGGTGCTCAAAATAACCATCTTAATATGACAGTTCTTTTGAGCACATTAAACGTACATTTTAGTTATTAAATAAGAAAACTGAATGTAAATGAACCACGCCGTCTTATCTGGAGGCCTGTTGTTTATCGATTTTTTGCACCGCCTTGTGATTGATCAAATTAATTGCTACTATTTTCGGCTTATGACGTATTCAATCGGAGAAAATCAAAGCTGTGAGGCCAAGGGTTAGATTAGACAATCGCAACCCTTGGTAGGACAAGATGTCTAATATATGCTTTCTCCCATTGTTGTTTCAGAGAAAAAGAACTGCAGATATTTATATCTTTTCTTGCATGTTATATCTTAGTTGTAGTGTCCGTGGTAAAAGTATAAAAAAATATATGAAGGAATATTGTCAAAACAAAGACTAGTTTAGGTTAAATGTGTAATAAACAATGTAAAAATGATAATATATTATCGTATTGAGTGCTTTATTTTTGCCTAGTGAGACACTCATCAGCACCAATACTGTGTTTTAGCCGTATGGTCTCAGCAAGAGTTGAACCTATAACATCTTTCTTGGCCATTAGGACTCTATTCCAATATTGAATCCATAACCCATGATTTCTGGATGTGTTAAATAAGGAACAAGTTCTGCTGGACAAACTGATTGGCTTGTTGAATGATGCCGAGTGATGGGCAGCTTCAGTGTCCGCAGGAAAACAGGAGTGGTACAAGACACTTTAACCTGAGACTGCTTGGTACTGGTTCAACACAGAAGACCCATCTCGACATGACTGAAAAATTATTGACTGGCTGAAGAAACAAATCATCCATAATCAAACACTTTGGATCCTGATTAGGACCGACTTCAGTGTTAAATCCATTAAATTTTCGGTGGTCATTTTCATGTGATTTCAGATGGAAAAACACTGTCTAATATTTGCCCATTTGCATGATGTTGATGATGGCCAACTCTACCTTTAGCAAGGGGTCATTTGATACAAAAGGGGGCCACTAAAAGGGGGCCAGTGGCCGCCTCTAGATTTTGCAGAGGTAATCAGCAGACAACAATAGTAGGTAAAAAGTTAACTCATAAAGTGCCACTTACAATTTGCAGCAGACAACAATTGCAAATTTTGCTGCTTTTTCAAAGAATAAAAAACAAATAAGGCATGACGTTTCATGAGAATCTTCTGCTGGCAGACAATTCTCATGAAATATCATACCTTATTTTTTTCAAAAATTAGGGAAGTTGTCCCCATATTTGTCATCTGCTGCAGTCGTGATTGGTGCTTTAAGGGTTAAATAGAAAAGACTGAAGAAATAATCAAATGTCATCTGTTTTAATAAAATGCATAATTTTAAGCTGTATAAGTGTTAAATATTGAAATAGATGAGTTTATATGTACATGGAGTTTGGTCTAACACAAGTCAAGATAAGTGAACTTTTATTGACAAAATTTTGAGAACACATGCAATTTTTCAGTCATTTGAACATTTGTTTTGGGTGCTCAAAAGAACCGTCTCATGTAATTTTTCAATCATTTGAACATTTGTTTTGGGTGCTCAAAAGAACCGTCTCATTGAGACGGCTCTTTTGAGCACCTAAAACAAATGTTCAAATGTTTGAAAAATTGCATGTGTTCTCAAAATTTTGTCAACAAAAGAACCGTCTCATTGAGACGGCTCTTTTGAACATCAAGAAAATTGTTTTTTGGTACGATTTTTAAGCACATTCCACTGGATACCTAAAGTGTATTAGCAATTTTCTATAATGGACTTAACTGATAAGAGACTGCCTGCAGCCAAATCAAGGACAGGTGCCATACTGGGAATTTAGTCATATAGTACACAGGTATGGGTAAACCTCTCAATAGCCCTTCAAGAGCCTCTATATCACCAAATGAGAGTTTTTATCTAAACATCCAGAATATCTGTTCTGGATTGTTTTGTTTTATGTGATTCCTTAGGTCCCATGAACAATCTTTCAGCTATAAAGGGATGGGTCTTCCTGGGTTGAACCAGGACTAAGCTAGGATTAATGTGTAATGCTCAAGGACACAACGCAGTGATGCCGGTGATGCTCTAACCCGGGGGCCATCCGTCTCAAGTCAAGCACTCTACCACTGAGCCACTGCACTCCTGGTTTGGGTTTTGAAATAACAATTTGAAAATTATTTTCTTATAAGCACTTTCATCTGGAGGCCAAATAGTGGATTTGGAATTGGACATAAGTCACCTGGCTATTAAGTGCTCAAACTGAGCTATACATTTAATATTGCATTCAAATGTCTGCAAGATGTGTATGGTGTGTCTGTCATTTGTGTGTCAAGACAAGAGGCCCTTCTGAACACTAAACTTAGCATGTGCATTTTCAATTGACAGCACACCATGAGGTCAGGTCATGAATGTTTGCATGCCGGATAGTTTTACAAGCTTTTGTTGTCCTCTGCTGACTTATTTTAAATCAATATTTTAAGAAAAAATATTTCAAGAACACATGCACAAATTTACAATAATACTCTTCAGAAAACGGAAAATGAAGGCTTTGATCAGACAGCACAGATGAAGTATTTTTTATTAAGTTCCAAGATTCAAGCTTAGTCTATAATAGCTAAACTTACAGTGTAATGTCAGGTTGCAGCAAGGGAAATGCTTGAACAAAATTCTTTTTTAGAATGCAAATCTAGATCCTGAAAAGTTAGCCATTGATCACTGATCAGTGCCTTAACCCTTGTTCTGCTGCATAAATATGGATATGGCACATTCACTTCTGTTTTCTGCATGCTCTTTGTACTCATGTATTTTATGTATTTCATGTATATGCTTTGTTTTTGTATCTTATGCTCTTACACTATCTATGAGTGGCCTGAGTTTTATGTCAATAAAGATATGTTCTGTTCTGTTAACAAAGACTTTTGTCATCTGCTTATAACCTTTGCAAACAGTAAGGACCCAGATCAGGGCCAAGAAGAATGTCGATCTTGATCGTGATCCGAACGGACTGACACTCTAATAGTGTGTTCCTGAAAGAATTTATTGAAAAAAAAATATTTAAATCAATGTTGTCTGCTGATAACCTTGCAAACAGTTAGGACCAAGATCAGAACCAATTGAAAGTCATTCCTGGTCTGCATCCAAAATGTTTGACATTCTAATTGAGTTCCTGAAAGAATTTTTGCAAAAGACATAAAAAGTATTCAACTAGTTAAATAAGATCTTTTTGGTTTTAATGGTCAGCAGACCTCAAAACATTAATGTGGGCATGACTGGATTTGTTCATCTAAATTGAAGTGTTCTTGTTACCCTGGCAACAAATAGCAGGCTTCTGACCACCTGGTGTCTTAATCCCAATACACAGAATTTTCAGTTTTACACAGTCAATCACATACCAGCTTTAGCAAACAGTGTAGCAGCTAATAAGGAAAGAGTGAAATCATTAAGGTCCTTTAAGATAGTCTTCTGGAATTACCCTTTAGTGAATAAATTATTTTGTTCAAAGAACAAAAAAAATAGTCCCTGATCAGACTGCATTTAATTTTTTATAATAATCATTACATGCTACATACTTAGTGATTTTGTTGTCGTCTGCTGACTCCTATCAAAATAAATATTTTCAAGAAATTTCAGGAAAAAAATCAAGGTGTCAAATTGTATGGATCCAGATCAGGGCCAAACATACTGTTGGTCCTGATCTGACTCCAAACTGTTCATGAATGTTATCAGCAGATGACAAAAGTTTGCTGATCAGTTGTTTCCAGAAACGGGATATATCTAGGTTCAGCAGGACAAAGGTTAATTTGATATTTATGCAAGTGCATTTATTATAACATAGTAACCCTATTTAACTCGACAAGCATCCATTTCTATTTTACTCTGCTTGTTGGAAATTATTTAGGTATTTTGTCATCTGCTGTCTCTTCTAAACTTATTTACTATATAGTTCCTTCATTATCACTATCAGAGAGTCAAACAGTTTGGATTAAGATCAGGTCTGACATTTTGTCGGTGCTGATCTGGTTCTAAGACTGTTTACAAAGGTTATCAGCAGACAACAATTGCAGGCAAAGAGAAACTTCAGCAGTGTATATCTAGCCAACTTGCAGGGTTCCACTTAGTAGTATGCATTTACAAGCAGAGTAGAAAACAATATGTATCCTGATCAGCTGGTTTCAGGCCAGCTGATTCAGATCTATACTGTTTTCAAAACAAGTTATACCAAGGTACAGCATGGTATGGGCCATTTTACATTATTTACAGGTCATCATATTTCTGTAATTTTTATTTTTGTTAATTTTTACTCCGAATCTTATGCGCATAAAATTCGACAAAAACACATCAGAAAAAATTTAGGATACTGCCTAATTATGACTATTCCCTATGAGTGTAGATCCAGATCAGCTAGCTTCTGAGAGGCCAGCTGATCAGGATCCACACTGTAAGGTACAAGAATTGTCATAGGTAAAATAATAAATCCATAGAAGAGAAATGAACAAAATATTCACTAAAAATATATATTCAAAGTACAAACATGTACTTAAAATGAATAGTTTAGCATTTTCAAAGAATTTTTGCTTGGTAGTAGATATTGTGGGAGTATCATTTTGGGAGCAGACATAGACGGCACCTTCAGGTGTGTAAAAACAAAAACCTTACACCCTAGTGCACATGACGTTTACTAAGTTTAGACATAGAGTGCATTAATAGTGAACATCATGCAATTCACATAACAACTTTAGTTATAATTCATTACTCGAATATTAAGCGAATAAAGAAATGTGCTTCATGTAAGATTGTCATTTTGTATCCTGCTTGATAACTTATATCACTTTAACTATCCTTGTTAGCAAAGACTTTTGTCATCTGCTGATAACCTTTGCAAACAGTAAGGACCCAGATCTGGAACGAGAAGAATGTCGATCCTGATCTTGATCCAAAAGGATTGACACTCTAATAGTGTGTTCCAGAAAGAATTTATTGAAAAAAGTTATTTTTTAAAAAAAAAAGTCAGCAGACGACAAAAAAGTTTATAGAAAAAGATCTTTCTGGTTCTATTGTATTGTTATAATTCATAACTCGAAAATATTAAGCGAATAAAGAAATGTGCTTCATGCTAGATTGTCATTTTTTATCCTGCTTGATAACTTATGTTATTTTGAATTATATCATTTTAACTATCCTTGTTAACTAGGTTGCAAGGCAGTAGACATTAGAATAAAAACCCGTATTATTAGCTTTTGGATGAATGTTGTGAATGGTAAACAAACAAAACTATCAAAATGGTTATACTTACTTCTACTAGGAGAATATGATGGTGGCATCCATCAACATAAATGGATCCATTTTATTAAACATATTCTAATATCTGTTGGGCGTCCCGATCTTTTAAACAAGGAAGTCATTGAAAACCCAAAATCAATCAAAAATCAAATCTCTAAAACTCTATCAGACCTTTATGTTCAGGAGTTGCATAACAAAGTAACTTCATCCTCTAAAGGAAAGAATTATAATCTTTTCAAGCAAAATTTAAATTTTGAAAATTACCTAATCAAATTAAATAGGAAACACTGTTCTTCATTGTTAAAGTTTAGGTTAAGTAATCATCGGCTTCCGGTTGAAGCTGGTCGCTGGGAAAACACACCTTTAGTAGAAGACAGAAAATGCACATTATGTAGCAAACATGATATCTGTGACGAATTTCACTATCTTTTTGCTTGTGATAACTTTATATCTGACAGAAAGAAATATTTAAGTTCATATTTTTACAAAAGTCCTAACATTATAAAATTCAAATAACTATTTTCATCAGCAAATTCCTGGAAGCTTGTAAAGTTATCAAGTTTTGTAGAAATTATAATGAATAAATTTTCATGTGCAGCCTAACCCTAAAAGAGGCAATCATTACGATAATATACTTCTTACTATGTCTTGGCTTAATATTTCATGGGAATTGCCTGATTATAGACAACTCACATGATATGTCATATCATGCAAATTGTCTATAATCAATAATGTGAAGCCTTATTTTGTTTCTTAATGAAGCAACAACAGTCGATTATGTTGCCTACTGTAAGTTATAGAAGGCTCTTTCTGGGTTGATTTTGCTCGCATTTCAATTTTCACCTTTTGCATGCTCTTTGCACTCATGTATTTTATGTATATCATGTATATGCTTTGTTTTTGTATCTTATGCTCTTACGCTATCTATGAGTGGCCTGAGTTTTATGTCAATAAAGATATGTTCTGTTCTGTTAACAAATACTTTTGTCATCTGTTGATAACCTTTGCAAACAGTAAGGACCCAGATCAGGGCCGAGAAGAATGTCGATCCTGATCTTGATTCAAACCGACTGACACTCTAATAGTGTGTTCCTGAAAGAATTTATTGAAACAAGTTATTTTAAAGAAAAAGTTAGCGACGACAAAAAGTTTACAGAAAAAGATCTTTCTGGTTCTATGGTATTGTATTTGAATTTAAGGTACAACTTGCATTTTATATTGTAGAACAGTGACCTATGTCACTGTACTGAAATGTGTAGAAAGACCCTGGTCACTGTGTATAACATTTTATCAGACAGACAATGTCGTCTGCTGATAACCTTGCAAACAGTTAGGTCCAAGATCAGAACCAATTGAAAGTCATTCCTGGTCTGCATCCTAAATGTTTGACATTCTAATTGAGACCTGAAAGAATTTTTGCAAAAGACATAAAAAGTATTTAACTAGTTTAAAAAGATCTTTTTGGTTTTAATGGTCAGCAGACCTCAAAACATTAATGTGGGCATGACTGGATTTGTTCATTTAAATTGAAGTGTTCTTGTTACCCTGGCAACAAATAGCAGGCTTCTGACCACATGGTGAGGCTATTACCTGGTGTCTTAATCCCAATAAACAGAATTTTCAGTTTTACACAGTCAATCACACCAGACATACCAGCTTTAGCAAACAGTGTAGATACAGATGAGAAGCAGCTGATAAGGAAAGAGTTAAATCATTAAAGTCCTTTAAGATAGTCTTCTGGAATTACCTTTTAGTGAATAAATTATTTTGTCCAAAGAACAAATAAAATAGTCCCTGATCAGACTGCATTTGATTTTTTATATAAATCTTTACATGCTACATACTTAGTGATTTTGTTGTCGTCTGCTTTCTCCTTTCAAAATAAATATTTTCAAGAAATTTCAGGAAAAAAATCAAGGTGTTAAATTGTATGGATCCAGATCAGGACCAAACATACTGTTGGTCCTGATCTGACTCCAAACTGTTCATGAATGTTATCAGCAGATGACAAAAGTTTGCTGATCAGTTGTTTCCAAAAACGGGATATATCTAGGTTCAGCAGGACAAAGGTTAATTTGATATTTATGCAAGTGCATTTATTGGGGACGGATGTTAGTCCGTTCCCCAATTTTAACAATAGCGTTTTGACTACACGTCGTAATTTGCTCTTGCACTGTTGAACACATCAATATGTTACCATTAATCCCAATTTTTCAGCATATGTGTTGCAAAGTATCAGGTTAAATGGTTGATTTAGAGGCAGAGTGGTAAACAGTTGATTCTGGATCAGTTACTTTCTGAGAAGCCGGCTGATATGGATCTACATTGTATTCAAAACAGGGCATTACCAAGCCGCATGATAAGGGATTAATACGATCCTAACAACACCTATTAAGAAGCTTCCGCGTAAAAATAGTTCCAACTTGTTTCGTGTTTTTTATTGTCGTTGTTGTTTTTGTCTTTTTAAAAATAGGTCTAGATCTACAGTATTTGAGATTTATCTGCTCGATTTCAAAAAACCAATCATAAATATATGTAAATTATTATCGCGCAATAATAAATTTATATAATTAGCGACCACGTGAGCAGGGAACCAGTTGATACATATACAAGAATTGGCTTTTTAAAAAAGTTAGCGGTCGTTTAGCGATATGATTTTAAGTCGTCTTACGCACTACATACTTGTGTTTGAATCTCTCAGACTTGTCCAATTGCATTAATATTTGTTCTAAGTTTTGATTATTAATATCCCAGCTGTGATTTTATATTTAATTTTTACAATTTAATACATTTTCCCATTTAATGCACCCTGGAAAATGCAAAAGCCAAAAGGTAAATAAAATCTAAACCTGTTGACTGTACAATGTGCAGACTTCACGGAGCCTTCGTTTCTAGCATAAATGTGAACTATATCACCATTTGAGTCAACACGACCTTTTGGTACTTAACGCATTGTCCAGTGACGAAGACTCGGGCGACGCCGCGCAAACATGTGCAGACTCGCCTTCGCAGTCGCATTGTTGAGTGTCTCAGGCAAATGTGCAGACTCGTCATGTATTCGCTGCTCGTATTAGCGACAACCCAATCACCATTTGATCAAACACGCGACATTTTAATACTGTTGCGAAGGCTCAGACGAAACTGTCAGCGCAAATATGCAGACTCGCCAAAGCCGTAGTCACTTCACAATGCGATAAGTGTCAAAATCTCGTGCTCTCTCAAATGGCGTTTTCGATGTCATTTTTGCAAGCAGAAAATGCTCTAAAGAACAGGCTCACCTAATGATTCATCACAGTTCCAAAATATCATGTGGTGGCTCAAATGGAAATCTGTGTTCCAGAAGCGAAGGTTCTGGTGAGTCTGCACATTTGCACAGGCTCGCTTGAGCCTTCGTAACAGTATCAGAATCCCATGTGCATGCTCGATCGGCGGTGTGTGTGTCATTTATGCGAGCAGCGAGTTAAGGCTCTGGTGGATGTTCACAAGGCTGCACAGGCTCACCTGAGCCTTTTGTCACTCGACAATCTAATAAGTACCAAACTCTCTTGCTGGCCCGAAATGCGCTTTCGCTGTCATATATGACTTCAGCGAATGCTCTGGTGAGTCTGCACATTCGCACAGGCTCAACTGAGCCTTCGTCACTGTACCAAATTTTTTTGCGTTGGCTCAAATGACGACTTGTGTCCTATTTATACGAGCAGCGAAGGCTCTGGCGAGTCTGCACCAGTAAATACAACAACGGGGTGCAACCATCGTTGCGTTATTTCAATGCTCACTTCAAGGTTATGAAAATCCTCAATAAAACTTTTATCAAGAAAATGTCATTTCATGGAGGTATAATGCTGCCTATGCTTTCATCAATATAGGCTGCTAACTGACTCAAGGGTCGTTGTCGACTTTTGAAAAGTGGTACGATCTTGAAATGTAGTATGCGTCTTTCGAGTGTCAAAGGCACGTGTGTGTGTGTGTGTGTGTGTGTGTGTGTGTGTGTGTGTGTGTGTGTGTGTGTGTAGGGGTGGGAGGGGGGAGCACGAGAGAAACGACCCCTCTCGTTGGGGGATAGGGCCTCCCTAAAGAAATATTTCTAATTCAAAATGTCCGTAAAAGCGATTCTAATGCATTTTGAGGTCATATTTTTCTAGTGAAGCCAAGTTTATTTTTTACAAGCATTAGCTTTTTTTTAAAAATGCATATAGCAGTTTTTTGAACCCTCACCATCAATGCATTAACACATATTTCGGCCCATCGGCGGTGGCGGTGGACAGTTTCTATTTCTCAACCAAAACATAGTTGCGGGTCCTCAAAGAATTGTCTCAATAAGACGGTTCTTTAAAGCATCCAAACATATGTTTAAATCTCTACCAAGGCATATGTTGTGGATAATCAAAATGGAACTGTCTCATCTTTTGAGTACCCAAAGCAAATATTAAAACTGATGGACAAGAAAACATTCTCACTATTACGCTGGAATTGTTTGCTAATTCAGACCTATGATTCTCTATCGAGAGAAGACTCAACAAATCAGGTTGCGCATCTACAACATTACTACGGGTTAACACGAAATCATGTTTGATTCGAAACAGCATAATTTTATATTATTTTTTCTGTTTCTTCTCAGCTCACAGGGGTCGGCAATGATGATTTAAGACCACTTTGATGCACACTCACTATTATACTTTAATTGTAATTGGTGCCACTTTCTTAATCTTATTTTTTGTAACGTCCGCTTTTCACACCCTGATGCCCCAAGAATGTGTGTGTGTGTGTGTGGGGGGGGGGGGGGGGGGGGGGCTGAGATTTTCATATATATACGTAGGCTGGGACCATTTTTGGGGGTTCAAAATCTTGAATTTCAATATTTTTGGGGGGTTTCAGAAATATCATTATTTTGGGGGGTATGAAGATTTTGTGGATATATCATAACAAAATTGGACTGGTTTTAGAGGTCATTTCTATACATTTCAGGGATTTCAGGGGTTTTCTTAAAGTCAATTTGCAGGATGGGGATATTATTTTGGGTAGCCCAAAATTACAAATATTTTTTGGGGTCTGGCTGATATTCCCGATATATTTTGGGGGTAGACAGTAGATGCTGGGTCCAAGCCTACGTATGAAGAAAAACATGAGAGTACATAATAATGCCTAAGTTCAAAACTCCCAAATATGCTATCAAATGTGCACAAAATATAGGCTGCACATGTTCAACGTGGGAACAACCATAATGCAAAGTTTGAATATAAAAGAATGAAAGCTGCTGGAATTACAGATTACATAAACGAGACACCCAAACCATTTCGGGTGGAAAAATGTCCAAGTTCAACGGAAAATATTTTTCAAATGTGCACAAAATAGGAGGTACACATGTTCAATGCATGAATGATCAATCAGTATGCAAAGTTTGAATAATAAAGATATGAAAACTGTGGGAGTTACAGATTACACAAACTAGACACCATCTAAGCATTTTGAACGTAAAAAATACCTAAGTTCAAGACCCCAAAACACGAAACAAAATATTTGGGGAATGTGCGCCAAATCAGAGATGCACATGTTCAATCGTATCTTCATGCAAAGTTTTCATATAAAGGAACGAAAACTGTTGGAGTTACAGATTACACAAACTATACACCCAAAGCCATTTCGGAGTGAAAAAAATTCTAAGTTCAACACCCGTCAAAAATTGAGAAAATATTTTTCAAATGAACACAAAATAAGAGATGCACATCTTCAATGTGTGAACAATCATTATGCAAAGTTTGAATATAATGGAATGAAAAGTGTTTGAGTTACAGATTACACAGACCAGACACCATCTTAGCATTCTGGACAGAAAATATGTCTAAGAGCAACGCCCCTCAAAAATAAGAAACTTGATATTCATGAATTATGCACAAAATAGGAGGTGCACATCTTCTATATGTGAACAATCACTATGCAAAGTTTTAATAAAAATGAATGAAAACTTTTGGAGTTACAGATTACAAAAACTAGGCACCCTAAAAGTATTGCGGATGGATGGACAGACGGAAAGACGGACTCTCTTACAATTGGATTCTTGTTGGTTGCCAATAAAGCGTAAGTACCCAACAAATCCCAGAAAAGTTTAACGGAATAAACTTCATTTTGAGTTTATAATGCCTAGGTTACATTTGCTACGGTCGTCGTACGATTTATTTGTCTACGATTTTCTCTACGATTTTTTCGGCATCGTAGGCGGCTAAAAGCTACGACGTATGTGTTTACATTGCTTACGATCACCTTACGATTTCTTTCGGCGACAAACTAGAACAAAAGTTTACAGAGACCTTGCGGATATCGTACGACAACCGCAAGGTTATCGTACAATCATCGTGTTATCTTCACGACCTCCCTATATAAATCGCACGATGCCCGTACGATGACCTTGCGGAAGTCGCAAGGAGTCGGTACGCTGACTGTGCAATTGTCGTGTAATTATGTGCATGGATTCAAACGGCTATCCATGTTCATTTTTGCATTCCATTTGAACTATGTTTCAAAGTCATGTGATCACAAATCGTGATGTGAAGAGGCTAGTGTTTTAGTTGAACATGGTCCCAAGGTATGAAACAGCTCGATACCTTTGTGTATATTTTAATGTCGATTTCTAAGTTCAGCAGTTTTCATAAAGTTTAAATCACAGAATATTGCAACCACTGTTTTATAGTACACTTTTATAATTCGAAAAGTAGCACTTTAATTGAAAATATAAAGATGCTTTTATTGTATCAGCGTAGACTAAAACGCTTATTATGGTTTTATTCAGTTTAATCATTCAAAGGCACTCTACGGCCAGCAACACATAAAATCTGCGTCATAAGCAAAAATGAAGTCGTTGCATGCGAACAGCAAAGGTACTGATCAGAATGCGCTTTCTTCCACTTGGCCTGGTCAGCACATTTGCCATTCGTTTTCAGTAAAATACATTTTGTAGAACATTCATTCATTCAAATTTCAATGTTCGAACTAGTCACATCTTCTCACTTCACGATTTTATTCCTTGAAGTAATACTCAAATTCAAATCCCAGAGTTATAAATCACAAAAATATCTGGACTTTTTTTTAATCTTATCTAATTAATTAAACCCCTTATCCAACCAGCATTTTATATACTGAAAATGCACATGCATTTCACGTTAGGTGCATATTTTGAATTGCTCTTCAGATAATTTTATCATGGAAACATACTCTATGGGCCCTGATTAGCATGCACGGATCCAGAAAGTTATGTCAGAGGGGGTCCAACTCAACTTTTTTTACTTGATAAGGGCGAGAGGATCCAAATACCACTAAAAGCGGGGGTCATTATTGGCCCGCTAGTGAAACGTCATTTTAAATGGCGTTTCGCTGGCAGACCGATGCTGGCCCGTCATGTAATGCTGGCTTGGTACATGTTTAGCTTTGAGATTTTCTACGGGATCTGGACCAGTATTGATAAAAAAACTATATTTTTGTGATTTTCCAGGGGGGGGGTCCGGACCCCCTGTCCCCCCTCTGGATCCGCTCATGATTAGACTGCTTCCATCAGCAAACTGAACTGTGTCCATATTGAGTCACACTGAGTGGTGGTATAAGAAACATCACCTGAAGACAAATATTGAAATGAAACAAACAGCTAAGGATAAGTCTCCGGGAAATTGTTGACACGTCGCAAGGCGAACGCACGATCATCGTGCCATCGCCTTAGGGTTACCGCAGGATGACCGTCCGATGTCCATACGATTTTATGGGCCCTGCAAAGGCATCGTACGGCGACCTTGCGGGCTCCTTACGACTATCGCAAGAGTGTACGATCATTTTTGGGCCAAGATTACAATTAATGACAATCTAAAACCCTGCGTTGTCCTCACGATCATCGTGTGGTGCCCGTACGGGATCGTACGATGTCACTGCGATGTGTCTACGGGCTACGGGCTTACGATTTTTTCAAATTTGTCATTGTGCGGAGTTAAACAAAATCGTAGAGGCCACGATGCACGTAAATCCGTACGATGATCGCAAGGTCTCCCTGTGGAGGCGGTACGGAAACGGTGATTTGGACATCGTACGGGCATCGTAAACTCGTCATAAGGCAAATGTAACCGAGGCATTAGCTCCCTTTATATGCAAATGAGGTTTATTCCGTAATTGATTTTGGAAATTTAAAGTACCAAGAAATTTCGGAAATTTAAAGTACCCAACGAGAGTCCATTCGTGAGTACGAACGGACGGAGTGGACCTACTACTAGACCTGCTTTCGCTGAGGCCACGCAGGTAATAATAATTATGAAACAAGTATTAGCCTAAAAAAGCTGGCGGTCGTTTAACCTGATTATAATATGTATTCATGCACACTGCATGCTTCAATTTTTAACTTCTCGAGCATGTCCATTTACAATGGTTCAAAGCTCTGAGATATAAACGTCAGAGCTGTAATTGTTTACCATTTAAAACGTGCTTCCATCGCGTATAGGTCTACTCTTTTTATGTGGCTGGATTTTAAGTACCCGGCTTATGCATGGCCATTTATAGTCTATCGTGAACAAGATATGTTATGATAATGGATCTAGCATGCGACACAATTATGGAACGTTATTTGACAACATTGGACAGCCCATTTTTACGATATTTTTTTCTAAAACTGAGGCCAGAAAGCAAGGTAACAGTGACACTGAATGATATTCGACACTCCCTGACCCCCAGGATGTGTCCACAAACCAAATTCGGGATTCCTATATCATATAATATAGGATTTATGCTCGTGACACGATTTTTCTAGATTTGAGGGCATATGTTAAGGTAGGGTACGCGACGCTCCGTGACCCCAAGATACATGAATTCACGAATTTTGGCATTCCTACTTCAAATAATACAAGAGATATGATCCCGACATTATGTCAACACTGAAACACTGTCTCAGAGCTGACAGCAGCAGAAACCACTTGGTGCCTAAATTAATTTTACTGGACAGATCTTCACTCTAGATGGATTCTGCTGAAGTCAAAAGCTGAGAAAGAATAGTATCTTAATTTGACCATATGTACATACAAATGGACGGTGATACTAAAGTATGAGAGTAAGTCCTGTTCCTTCAGCAATTAAGTACCTTTAGTCTTATATTGTAGATACGTATGCATAACCATTAATAGTCTATAATAAAACTGTTTACCGTGTCCGTTATATGGCAGTACATCAATTCATATCTAATTCCGTGTGATGTAGATACAAATAAGAAATGACAATTTATATAGGAACCAAGTGGTTTCAAATTTTGATGCTGCCAGTTCTAAGGAAGTGGTTTTGATGTTGATTAATTGTTTATTGTTTCTTCTATTTTTTTTTCTTGGTCCTTGTTTGGCTTTTTTGTTGTAAGGTTTTAGTTAACCATTCTTGTTAGCTAAATCACAGGTTGTACAAAACGTATCAAACTAAAAATCTCCCTATTTGAAGACTTGAACGCTTAAATACAGCCGTCCCCATCAGTACTCTCAGTGCTTTGATTATAACATAGTAACCCTATTTATCTCGACAAGCATCCATTTCTATTTTACTCTGCTTGTTGGAAATTATTTAGGTATTTTGTCATCTGCTGTCTTTTCTAAATTAATTTACTATATAGTTCCTTCATTATCACAATCAGGAGTCAAACAGTTTGGATTCAGATGAGGTCTGACATTTTGTCGGTGCTAATCTGGTTCTAAAACTGTTTGCAAAGGTTATCAGCAGACAACAATTGCAGGCAAAGAGAAACTTCAGCAGTGTATATCTCACCAAATTGCAGGGTTCCACTTAGTAGTATGCATTTACAAGCAGAGTAGAAAACAATATGTATCCTGATCAGCTGGTTTCAGGCCAGCTGATTCAGATCTATACTGTTTTCAAAACAAGTTATACCCAGGTTCAGCATGGTATGGGCCATTTTACATTATTTACAGGCCATCATATTTCTGTAATTTTTAGTTTAGTTAATTTTCTCTGAATTTTACATGTTTAGTGATTTTGTTGTCGTCTGCTGACTCCTTTCAAAATATTTTCAAGAAATTTCAGGAAAAAATCAAGGTGTCAAAATGTATGGATCCAGATCAGGACCAAACATACTGTTGGTCCTGATCTGACTCCAAACTGTTCATGAATGTTATCAGCAGATGACAAAAGTTTGCTGATCAGTTGTTTCCAAAAACGGGATATATCTAGGTTCAGCAGGACAAAGGTTAATTTGATATTTATGCAAGTGCATTTATTATAACAAAGTAACCCTATTTATCTCGACAAGCATCCATTTCTATTTTACTCTGCTTGTTGGAAATTATTTAGGTATTTTGTCATCTGCTGTATTTTAAATTAATTTACTATATAGTTCCTTCATTATCACTATCAGAGAGTCAAACAGTTTGGATTCAGATCAGGTCTGACATTTTGTCGGTGCTGATCTGGTTCTAAAACTGTTTGCAAAGGTTATCAGCAGACAACAATTGCAGGCAAAGAGAAACTTCAGCAGTGTATATCTAACCAACTTGCAGGGTTCCACTTAGTAGTATGCATTTACAAGCAGAGTAGAAAACAATATGTATCCTGATCAGCTGGTTTCAGGCCAGCTGATTCAGATCTATACTGTTTTCAAAACAAGTTATACCCAGGTTCAGCATGGTATGGGCCATTTTACATTATTTACAGGTCATCATATTTCTGTAATTTTTATTTTAGTTAATTTTCTCCGAATTTTACATACTTAGTGATTTTGTTGTCGTCTGCTGACTCCTTTCATAATAAATATTTTCAAGAAATTTCAGGAAAAAAATCAGGGTGTCAAAATGTATGGATCCAGATCAGGACCAAACATACTGTTGGTCCTGATCTGACCCCAAACTGTTCATGAATGTTATCAGCAGATGACAAAAGTTTGCTGATCAGTTGTTTCCAAAAATGGGATATATCTAGGTTCAGCAGGACAAAGGTTAATTTGATATTTATGCAAGTGCATTTATTATAACATAATAACCCTATTTATCTCGACAAGCATCCATTTCTATTTTACTCTGCTTGTTGGAAATTATTTAGGTATTTTGTCATCTGCTGTCTTTTCTAAATTAATTTACTATATAGTTCCTTCATTATCACTATCAGAGAGTCAAACAGTTTGGATTCAGATCAGATCTGACATTTTGTCAGTGCTGATCTGGTTCTAAAACTGTTTGCAAAGGTTATCAGCAGACAACAATTGCAGGCAAAGAGAAACTTTAGCAGTGTATATCTAACCAACTTGCAGGTATGCATTTACAAGCAGAGTAGAAAACAATATGTATCCTGATCAGCTGGTTTCAGGCCAGCTGATTCAGATCTATACTGTTTTCAAAACAAGTTATACCCAGGTTCAGCATGGTATGGGCCATTTTACATTATTTACAGGTCATCATATTTCTGTAATTTTTATTTTAGTTAATTTTCTCCGAATTTTACATACTTAGTGATTTTGTTGTCGTCTGCTGACTCCTTTCAAAATAAATATTTTCAAGAAATTTCAGGAAAAAAATCAAGGTGTCAAATAGACTGGTATCAGTCAAATTGTATGGATCCAGATCAGGACCAAACAATTGGTTGGTCCTGATCTGACTCCAAACTGTTCATGAATGTTATCAGCAGTTGACAAAAGTTTGCTGCTAGCAAGAAAAGAGTTAAAGTCGTCCTGGTCTCCTGGCCATGACTTACCCTTGTCCTGCTGAAAAAACAACTAACTATACAGGCTTGGATTTCAAGATATTTTTTAACCTTTTCCTGTTGTTAATTTACAGGACCAATATATACAAGACCCAAAAATTGCTTTTAAAATCAAGAATGAACTTTGATAATTTAATATGCAAACCTGTGATTTTTATACAATATTATACAATTATTGACTTCAATGAGGTAGACATCAGGATTTATCTACCCGAAAAAGTGATAATTCACCGAGGCCGCCAGGCCGAGGTGAATATCACTTTTAAGGGTAGATAAATCCTTATGTCTACCGAAATTGAAGTCAATAAATGTTTTGTTATATGACTTTTCAACTAAGAATGAAAATTTTCTACTTTCACTTTTGTTGTTAAAGACATCTAAGGACTTTTCACAAGTTTAAGCAATTTTTATTAAAATGTTATAATTTAGTATTTTGCATTTTCAAATGTATATAAATTCTCTTAATGGGGAATATATAATGTTATCATAAAACAGTTTTTACAGTTTGTTTATTCAAACAAAAGATAAATAAGCAAACAAAACAAAACTGTTGTAAAAAGTCATGAAGTTTTTAATTTACCTGTTGGGAGTTAAAACAGCAAATCATGTCAATTTCATGCAGCACATGCTAGTTTCACACTCATCATGCTATTTTTAGCTGTCTAGAGGGTAATATTGCAGAAGTGTCAAAAATATTAACTTCTGGAAACTAGTTCGAACTGGTTTTCATGCAATATTAACTTGTGGACCGGTTTAGACCAGTTTCCAGGTAGACATAGAGATTTATGAAGACAAATTGGGCCAATCAGGAGACAGGATTCTCTCCAGTCATATAACAAAGTATCTTTCAGACTGTATTGTTATATTTATTGAAAGATAATCCGTTTTTATGAACATCAGCAAGAAACCAAGGTACCCATTTTAGCTATTTTTGGCACTTTTAGCCAAAAATCCTCAGAAATCAATCTAAAAAGATGATAAAACTTATAACCTGTAATATTTCAACTTTGCATACCGAGATTAACTTCGTATGATCACGGATATGTTCAGAATCAATTTTATTGGCTGAAGTACTTTGAAATAGCACTAAAACAAAGTACCAACAGTTAGGACCAAGATCAGGACCGACATTCTGGATCCAAACCATTTGACATTTTGAAAGTGTTCCTGAAAGATATTTTTTTTCGAAAAAGTCAATTTCCAAAAAGTAAGCAGGCCTGAAAACATTAATGTGGGCATGATGGGATGGTCTGGACATTTATTCATCTAAATTGAAGGATATTTTTGTTACCCTGACAGCAAATAGCTATCACGAACTATCACCTGGTGACTTAATCCCATAATAAACACAGAATTTTTGCGTTTATACTGAAAACCATATACTAGCTTTAACAAACAGTGTAGATACTGATGAGAAGTAGCTAATAAGAAAAGAATTATGTCATTAAGTCATGTCCTGTATGATACTCTCCTGGAATTACCTTTAAGTGAACAAAGAACAAAAAAAAATAGTCCCTGATCAGACTGCTCTTCTGCTATGCTTACCTATCTCAGTTGTTTGATTCTTTGTGGCAAATAGCTTGGATCCAGATCAGGCCTGGAGGTTTTATTTTTTTTTCAAAAACTCAACTGGGCATGAAAATTTAAACAGAAAATAGCAAATAAAATTGCTTGTTTCTTTTAAACTCTCAGATGTTGTAATTATTATGGTAATAAATATTAAAATGCCAACAATTGTTAGCATTTTAACATAATGGGCATGATAAATTACATGCTCAGTTGATTCAAGCATGAATCAGGACCAGGCTCGACATTTTGTCTTAGCTGCTTGCCAAAGTGTAAAAGTGGACCTTTGATCCGTCTGAGGTCAAAATTGGCCCATACTTCTACTACTACTACTACTACTAATAATAATAATAATGATGGAAATGTCCAGAGTTATCTTTAAAAAAATATTTTTTTTTTTTCAGATGTTAAAATAAAGTGGTTAAATAAAATGTGTGTTTCTCCTTGTGTTATGAAGTTATTGTTACTTCAGCAGTATTTAGAATGAGATCATTATTCCTCGTTTCACCCCTTTAGCTCCTAAACATCTAAAATGGAATCTTCCATTTGGTGAACTTAATCCATACAAGCTGCCAATAAATGAAAGAAAAAATATTGGTTCCTGAGTAAGCTGCTCATTTAGCAGCCTACACTAGTCTAGAAAGAGAACAAATGTTTCCATGTTTCTCCACTTAAGATCCTGAATTTCTAAAATGGAATCTTCCAATGGTGAATTGGTCTTATACATACCAGCTATCAATAAATGAAATATAAAAAGAATAATTCTAACTGAGTAGATTGCTCCTATAGAAGCAGGCTGGTCTAGGACCATTCAGGCTGGTCTGTGACTTTTGTGTTTGTATTTCACTGAGCAGTGTAGTTATGGAATCCAGTGAGTTAAAATTTCGAAATTGCAATGACTAAGTCAATCATTTTTCAGGGGAAGATATTAACACTTTAGCTTGTCATTTGCAAACAATTTGGGTCCAGATCAGGACTGAGATTTTGTCAGTCCTGACCGGGATCCAAACAGATTAATGTCGGTCCTGATCTGAATACAAAGCGTTTGACACTGTTAGTTTCTGAAAGAAATATTTGAAAAACAAATTGATATAAGTCAGCAGAAGACATGAAAAGAATTAGAATAAACAATTATTCAGAATGCAAATAGTTAAAAAAACAAAAATTTCAACCTGTGATACAAAATGGGCAAATCCATGTTTATTTTATCAATATGTATGTAAAAATCTATCCTAATGAAGTTGGTTATAATTATTATTACAAGGAATGTGTTTTCATATCAGAATTTGAATAAACTTAATGGAACCGATTGCAAGTTTGACTGTTTTTTTTTCTTTGTTTTTTTTGTTGTTTTTGTAATAATCATTTAGGTTTTCACTTAATTATTGAGATTTTTTTTGATGATGAATAATAATGATGGAAATGTCCAGAGTTATTTTAAAAAGAAATTTATTTTTCATATGTTCAAATGAAGTGGTTCAATAAAATATGCTGTTAACCTTTGCAAACAGTTTGGATCCAGATCATGACTGACATTTTGTCGGGCCTGACCTGTCATTTCAATCCGATAAAATGTCGTTCCTGATCTGAATTCGAAATGTTTGACATTCTGTCAGTATTCTGAAAGAATTAAAATGAAAGGGAGAAATTTTTTACATTACACACTCTGGAGTTCTGGTTGATGTTTACTCAATTTACTTGGAAGATTTATAATCCACACATCATATATTTTGGGTGCTCAAAAGAATGGTCTCAGTGAGATGGTTTTTTTTGAGTATCCACAACATGTGTTGTGGTTTGGATAAAGGAAATATTTTTTTGTTTTCTTTTTTTTTTACATTTTTACAGGAAATACTTTGGAGCCACCATGGTGTAGTGGATAAAGTCCTCGCCTTATAGATCAGGTGTTGCAGGTGCGATTTCCGGCTTCACCAGTCTGTTGTATGAAACTTTAAGCCGTGGCTCTGTCTTTATATTACCTAAGCTGCTGGTTGGACGTTTAACACAAACACAACGACAACAACAAAAAATACTTAAATGATTAACTGTCTGGATAAACAAATATTTAAAGTGTAAAGAAATTGTCTTTCAAAGTGTGTACTATTTTGGGTGCACATTGCAGCTATCTCAGATGGTTTCTTTGAATACCCACAACATGTATTTTGGGTGCTCAAAAGATCCATCTTAATGAGATGGTTGTTTTGAGAACACACCTCATATGGTTCTGGTTTTGGAACAAGAAACATGATTCCCCATTACACACTCTTATTCGGAGATCTGATTAATGTTAGTTTTTTATGTGTCTTACAAGTAGAAATCGGCTGGGCATCAATATAAATGTAGGTTTTATGGTATAATTACTCTTTAAATATCTACTTACTTACTTAGTATACTCAACACCTGAAGGGTATTAAAATTCTTTGACTTTATAACATTTTAGATAAAAAAATCGGACAAAAGTAATTTTGCATCTACCAATAGACCAGTCCAATGTTATTGCTTACATCTGGCTTATTGACCGTGTGACCTCAGGATCATGTGATACCAATCTACTTCAGGTGGGCAAAAACACTTCCGATGCCTATTTGTGTTGAATAAGTCCACAGTAAATAAACCCCGACAAGGGGTTTCAAACAAAGTGGTCAAAATAACATTTTCACTTTTTTCTTTTATTTTCAAATGCTGTGGTCCCAGACAGGTTCATACAAATACATAGACTTCAAGCTAAAAAGGATCCTGCGTCCCAAAGCTTTGCAGACATATCCTATCTGGAAGAGCGATCCAAGTTGCATTGAGTTATAGCTATTTGCACTCTGTATGATGGAGCATTAGCCTGTAACAGCCTGTTTTATATGTTACTATAACAAATTAAGAAAAAAGTAAAATGAAAATTTGAGCTAGGCTAAAACGAGTTAAGTTCACCAGTGTATTTTCTTATGCTTTAAGGTTTATAAGTTTAGTTTAGGTTTATGTCTTAACAATCAAGTAAAAGAAAAGCAATGCAAATGTTCAATAGTCATTCCTTATGACGTTTATCAACTGCAAGGGCCCCCAAAATTGCCAAAAAATTCTGTCCAATGGTCATAGAATGTAATTTTAAGAATGTATTATTGTTTTTATAAGCAGTTTTCAACTTTATATTGACACACATATATACATTTCATTTAATGTCCCTCATTTGATTGAAAAGTGAAAAACATTTTTTTTTTGTATTAATGATTAATGTCCCCCTATATAATGTGAATTACATTACCAATTTAACCATCTCACAAATTACAAACCATGCATGTTAAGCTCACATCAAACATCTTTATGTCAAGAGGATTAATATGTGCATGGACAAAAGAAACTAATTTGTGGAAGCATATGTTTATTTTTCGCAGAAATGATATCTGAGGTTGTCTAAAAATCTGCAGTTTTGTTTTGTTGTCTGCAGTTTGTGATTGTGGTATTTCCTGATCATACTCATTTACTATTTTTGTGAATTACGTTACCCTATGTGTAGTATGTGTATGAGAAGAGGTACACATATTGCAATTGAAGCCAATGTAAGAACTATAACCTAACTATATAACGAACCATACAAGAACTTTAAAAGAAGTTGTTTGCATAGAAAAAAAATAAGTGGAAACATAAATTTGGGAATCACATTACTGTGAATTACGTTATTTCAATTTTACTAAATTCCAAATACCTCTTTAAATGTATACATTAGCTGAAAAAATGTTTGTTTTAATCAAAGCAAATCTGTCCCAGCTAATAAATATCAATTTAAACCATATTACAGTTGTCATTTTATTTTAACAAGGATTTACTTATATGCTCTGGGCCGCATAGCGCAGTCGGTAAGTTGTGTCTGGCTACAGATGCGTGTCTGACTGCAGATCCAGGGGTCCCGAGTTCGATCCCGGCCCGGTACCATACTTTCGTGGAGATTGATCATGAAATAATTTCTACGGTCATTCTCCTCCTTCCGCTGATTTATTCAAGAAGGGTTGTTGTTAGTTACAAGCGAAAGTATGTGCACAAATTACTGGTTAACGTCTTGCTCAAGCCTGCCCAGGAAAAAGTGTGGTTAAGTGAACTGACCGTCCCGCAATGACCATAGCTGTTGACATGGGACGTAAAGCAACAAAAACAAACAAATATGCTCTGGGTACATCAACTATCCTTTTTATGTAACTTACAAATATACTCATTATATCAACACAACATATGCAAAGTAATCTGTTTGAGAAACAAAATTGAAGAGTGTAAATCTCTAAGGGATTGTTTGTATGGTTTTTGAAATGAGCTGGATTAAACATAGGTAACGTAATTCACAAGTAGGTAATGTAATTCACAAGTAGGTAACGTAATTCACATTCTACAAAAACCCGAATTAGTCAGATCAAAGTGTCAAAGGTAACAAATCCATGGTGATTATAAGTTTCTGACTTGTTGTTCAATTGTTATTTTCTCTTTTAAACATTTTTTATCTTGTTACTGCTACCTCTGGAGGTTTATTGGTGAGTTCATGTGTATACTTTGAAATTGACACTTTCGCTTTTGCAATCTGGTCCATTCCAGTTGATCACATTGACCTCAAATGTTCTAATGACTTACATGTACTATGTTGATAACTTCTATGGTTTATATGATAGATAATATAGTTACCTTGAATTTATTAATTCTTATCTTCAATTGAAGTGATTGGCTATGTGAATTACGTTACCACGAACATTTTTGCCATTTTTCTGAGAAGGGCGTATCTTTTTGAATGATGTAAACTTTTGCTTTTTTGTAATCTGTTCATGCATCTCGCTTTGTGTCAAGTGCATATCTCCTATATTCTTTGAGGTAGGAATCCCAAATTTGGTGTGTGGATGCATATTTGGAAAACAAACTTTGGTTTTTGTATAAGTCAATTGTAATAGTCTTAACAGGTTAAAAACTACACAGAGAAGTTGTTTAACTAAATGACCATAGCCACAACTACCGCTTTAGTCTTATAGTTACATTCATGTAATGCCCATAACACCACAGAAAACAGTATTAATGTTAAACAACTTTCCTATTTAGTAAAGCCATCCAGTATGCAGACTATTAGAATGACAACTGGTAAGCTAGTTTTATAAATTTGTCTTCTTTCTGTAGCTCAAACTTTCAATTTTCCTATTCTTAAATTGATATAGTAGCATATGTTACAAGCAGTTAACACCCCGCTTACAGAGTGCAAATATCTCTTATTTGGTGCATCTGGATTGTTATTTAATATAGAATACAAGTATGTCTACAGAATTCCAAAGGGCCCTTACTTAGACTGCAGTTATAATTCTGTCTGATTACTCTACTGGTTGTGATGAGATGAGACGAGCAATTATTTTGCCACACAAGCAGATATAATGATAGATATTGTTTACGACTTGGATAAGGATTAGTTTAGATATTTTAAAACATTTAACCAATTTAACAAATACTAAATTGTCATGTTAAAATAGAAACTATTATTTTCCACGTCCCTCTATCTATATCGTAGTATTATACATATATGGAAATATTGAAAAAGTTTATATATAACATCTGTAAAAAAAGGTCTTGATAATCAGCAATGAATTGCTTCCTAAGATTAAAGCACCAAAATATTGAAAAATATTGGAAATATTGAAAAAGTTTATATATAACATCTGTAAAAAAGGTCTTGATAATCAGCAATCAATTGCTTCCTAAGATTAAAGCACCAAAGCCCAGAGAATTATAAGAAACCATGCGAAAAATATTCATTTCCCTTTGAAATATCATCTCTTACACCAAGTCAATGGCCTTGCTCATTTATTATGTTAGGTAACATAAGTTACAACCTGTAGGACAACCTGTAACAAGTGCTCCTATCTTGTTGTTTAACATGCAAAATCTATGATTCTTTATTATATGAGCAAGACTATCATAATATGGAAGATTTTATATAATTTTTACGTAAATAATACCTACCAAATTGGGCTCCTTGAAACTTGGGGTAGTGTTGTTTAATTGCTTATATAAGGCAATGCATTTAAGATAGATAAACACACTTTGTTTTTTTTTTCTATAAGCCAAATAAGGGTGTTAGGACGACTAGATTAAAAGCATTTTAAAAATTCACAAATCAGCTGTAAAATTAAATGCTATTGGTCACAATTACCGTTTTTAAAGGGTTGTTTTATGTAAGTAACGCACATAACACATTAGGATGCCGTAATTTTGCTTTAAAACTTTTATCTGCAGCTTAGGTATCCAGCAGGCAGACTATATGCGTGATTTAAAAAGTCAGTTTAATGCCTTCTTTCTGTAGCACAGACTTTTACTTTTCATTTTCTGAATTTTATATGGTAACATATGTAACAGACTGTCAGAGACAAACACCCAATCGTACACATGCAAACATCTCTTATTCTACGCAGCTTGACATCCTCTTTTAAGATACGATGTGTCTGCAAAATTCTTTAGCGGGGAGCAAAACATTCTCAGCCATCAGTCTAACAATGATACATTGCCATTTTGGTAACGTATATTTTAGGATTTCTCACCAAGGGAGAAATTGAAATCTCTCTGTTTTGATATAAAACTCTCACAACTTTGAACACAGAGTGTAAAATGCTTCTTTGAGCTAAAAACTGAAAATATTATTTTTGGATAAAAACCCCGCAGGGTTTTTCTCCCATTTTATTTTGTGGGGGAAAAACCCCGCGGGGGAAAAACCCTGCGGGGGAATTTTCTCTTTCCTCTAGAGGCACAATATAATGCTGAAAGTTTCTGAGAGACCTTTTATTATGCATTGTGATGAATAATAATTCAAAAAAATCTATTTGAATTTTTCAAAAAACCCTGCGGGGTTTTCGCCCCCACAATCTGAAATGGGAGAAAAACCCCGCGGGGGAAATCAAAGATTGGAATTAAGCCATATCAATCATTTTCTGCAATAATTACAATCAAACAAACTTGTTTCTTGAACAAATTTTAATATTTATTTTTTTGAAAAAACCCTGCGGGGTTTTTCCCCCATTCGAAAATGTGGGGGAAAAACCCCGCGCGGGGTTGGAAAAACCCCGCGGGGTTTTTCAAAAACCCCGCGGGGTTTTTAAGTTTGACCATTTTTTTCACCATGATGGCATATATTTTTTTAGTCATAATTATATATGTTTTGCTCCCTTATGTCTGTATTTATGTAATTTAGTGGTTTTGAGTCTTTTGCATCACTAGAAAGATGATGTGATTTTGCCAAGTTCTGGTGTGGCAAAAAAAAACTGGTGGCTGTTATATAATTGCAGCGTGTTTATATTTTACATTTTCTTAAACACTCCGTCAGATAATACTTAAACTAATATTATTGAAGCTTTT
>CAXHUL010000501.1:253425-303288 GCA_964019695.1 Loripinus fragilis
ATCTGTGCACCCTTACTTACTTCGAAGATCCAGATATGACACCAGATAGCGCGGGTCTACAAAAAGAAAGAAATAACTGAGTATGGCCTTGAAATGTCACAATCACATACTGCAGACCAACCCACGGTAAAAAGAGACACATAGCACCGACAGCCGCACGACAGGCATCCAGCAACCAAAATAAAGCAACCAACGTTCCCTCCCTCAGCGAGCTGATTGTGAAACTAGAAAAGCTACTAAGTACTGCATTATCAGACGAGGACCAGATGGGAACGATTTTTGGCCTTTATAGAGTGATGAGTGTTTTCCTTGGTGCTAGATCACGGATTACACCAAATATTGGTGGGAAAATGTAAAATTTCGGATGAAGAAAAATGTAGCTGAAATATTGGTCATGTTCAAGACTGCTAGCCTGCTTGTCTGTCTGCCTGCCTGCCTCCTGCCTGCCTGTCTGTCTGCCTGCCTGCCTGCCTGTCTGCCTACCTGCCTGTCTGCCTGCCTGTCTGCCTGCCTGCCTGCCTCCTGCCTCCTGTCTGCCCACCTCCTGCCTGTCTGTCTGCCTCCTGCCTGTCATACACAGATCCAGAAAATTCCATCTGGTGGGAGGGAGTCCTGAAAACATGTTTTAATTGTCAACTGATCAACAGCATTTCTAAGAAAACCTATAGCAGCCTGCACTGTTGGTACTTATCGCATAAAAGCTCCCTTAAGAACGTCAATACTGGCATAATCAGCGGTGGTAGTTGTCCGAGATTGAGTTTAGATCTTCATGTATATCCATATTTTGCGTACGAGAGCAGCGAAGGCTTTGGCGATACTGGGCGGATACATAGGCTCATTTAAGCATTCGCCGCTCACATATGCGATAAGGCCCAAACCCCTGTGTGATGACCCTCCTATCTGGCTCAAATAATACATGCTGCGAATTGCATAGTAGACTAGTTAAGGAAGGATCCAACGAGTCAACGTATCTGAGCAGAATGACAATAGCTCTATGTCCCTCACATACAAAAAAGTACACTAAGAGTATTGTAAGACCCAAACAGAAAATCAGCCCTGCAGCAAAGTTGCGCATAGAAATTAAAATAATGATTTAAAGTAAGTAAGAGTGCAAAGATCAGAAATCGATACAATCAAGTACAACACCTGACCCAGGATGCCAATGGGAAATTGACAAATTCACAGTTAGACACCACAAGCTTGTGTTTTAAGTCCATTTTGTTCAAGCGCTGGCCTAAATAAATTAGTCAGCCCCTTTGCACAGCTGTACATGAAATTTAGAGAATGCCTCATATGCGTGCTGCAGCCCTGCAGGCGCACAATGCTCATGTGGTGACCTATTGGTGGAGTGAATTGTTTTAACTCTTCGCCTACGTGGTAATTTTACATGTTCTTTTCTCGTCAGCTGACTTTTTCAAAATCAATTTTCATTTTTCGAAAAAAAAAATATTTCAGTTACATAACGTTATAAGATATGTTACGTAACGTCACTAGGATCACACAGACGCTTGCTTGAAAGAGCTATGATTAACTTTCAAGCTTTTAGTGATCGAACAAATATCTCAGGTGGATGACATAGGCGCTAGCTTGAAAGGAGTTCTCGTTAACTTGCATGCTCTTACTGAAAGAGCAAATCACTGAGGAATTCACAGAAACATATATGATCCTTACACTAATGTATGAGCCTGCATCCCACGTATAAATTGAGGCATTTAGTGGCAAGCAAGAAGAAGAATCCATTATTCATGTGATGATGGGATCGGAAATTCATCCCTTGTGATCAGAATTTGTCATCACCCGGCAAGCCTCGTGATGCCAATCGGTAATCCTGGGGACGGATTTTTCTATTCCAACCTAACACTCATGATGAGCGCAGTGCCTGAGTGGTAGAGTGCTTGACTCGAGACCGAGGGGGCGCGGGTTCGAGCCTCACTAGCGTCACTGCGTTGTGGTCCTTGAGCAAGACACATTTATCCTAGCTTAGTACTGGTTCAATCCAGGAAGACCCGTCCCTGTTTAATTGAAAGATTGTTGATGGGACGTAAAGAATCAAATCAAACAAAACAACACTCATGATGGATTCTAATTGTATGTGAGCCCTTTTCACTATATATTCTTGCACTTATTGAATCTGTCACCACATGTATGCTCCAACAATCGTATTGTCTGATTATATCTCTAATAGTATCACAGGTGGTTCATCAGCGCTCTAGATAAAACGTACTCATACCCCCAAGATAAGAGTGTATATTCAAAAATTAATAGTCTTATATCTTAGCAAACACATATGTTGTGGCAACTCACTCTCAAAAGAACTGCCCCAATAAGGCGTTTCTTTCGAGCACCTAGAGCACATGTTAAAACACCATTAAGGAGTGTCTAGATGGGGTATAATGATTAGTGAATAATGGCCCTTTTTATGATAAATAGTGAATAATAAGCTAAAAAAATAATGAATAGTGAATAATGAGGGCCTAAAAATTAATGAATAATCCTATTTTTTTATTGAAAAGAAGAATAAAATAATGAATAGTGAATAATCAGATTTCTTTGCCACCTTTCTTACTTTTAATGAATAATTGGTCTTATTTTAATGAATAACCCAGAATTTTAATGAAATGAATAATGTGCTAAATCTTAAATGAACAGTGAATACCAGACCCCCCCCCCCACATCCACGCCCTCATTAAGGTATCATAATCGTACGCTAATATCATCAGCACTGGTTAACCCATTTAAGCCAAATGGAATTTCCCAATCTTAATAATTGGACAGCCCATTTCCGTTTTAAGGGTTGTTGGATGGTATATTTCACTTTTAGTCAATTTTCATAGAAACATTCTGTAGGCAAACAGTGGATACCCTGATCAGACGCCGCGTCCTGCGGCGCCTGGTCTGGGTTTGCACTGTCTGTTTATGTCCCACAAAAAGGACGCTAGGCTTATACGGGTTAAAGTTACTTATATTATTATTATTAAATTAATGGGATGCCCCTATATTTGTACTACATGTAATTGAGTTTTCCCTCTGGTGTCATACAAACACTTGATATGGTCTATTGTATATGCTGAAGGGTCACATGTTATGGCTCCTCTTAGGCCCACTTCGAATCGAATTATAGTTTCTACTAAAGTTCTGACGTAATAGATGCGCGCGCACGTTTACACACCGAACGGCTACAGTTGCAACTTTAGTTGGTTGGCAAGTATACGAAGGGAATAGCCCTGTGTTTCCCCTTTCAATTCTTCATACTGCACAGCCTACTCTTATTTTTCAATTGCGAATAAGTGTGGCCTTCAATAAGAGCACAGCAAATATTTATTTTGTAAAAAAATCATTTTGAGGTTACTGACAGATATAGAAAGCATCTTGATAGATAGGTCTAGAGGAGGGAACCAGACAAGCTACTACCTGTAGTTAACGGTGTTGATCTCTAGTAGGACCGTGACATCATTATAGTAGCGACTACCGATGTTCGAATCAAACTATACTTACTATAGTTGGAACTAAAGTTCGATTCGAAGTGGGCCTTGGTCGTAGTCTTACTATGACCTCAATAGGTATAAGTTTTACCAGTTAGTTACCACCATTAATAACAAACGCATGAGAAGTGAATATATTAGCAGTGTTTATCTTACGTCCCATCAACAATCGTTCAGTTAAACAGGGACGGGTCTACCTGGGTTGAACCAGTACTTAGCTAGGGTAAAGGACCACAACGTAGTGACGACGGTGAGGCTCGAACCCGCGACCCCTCGGTCTCGAGTCAACCACTCTACCACTTTTGACATGCGCGAATCCAGGAAGTTTTGTCAGAGGGAGTCCAACTTTGACAACGTTTTTTTTTTGTTTTAGTTGATTAGGGGAGGGAGGGTCCAAGTGTACGTGTAACCCTACAAGTGAGCCATCATCGGCCCGCCAGCAAAACGCCATTTAATGGCGTTTCGCTGGCGTGCTGATGATGGCTCAACATTGAATGCTGGCTTGGTAGCTGCAATTTTTCAGGGGATTGCAAAGAAACCCGATTTTTGTGATTTTTGAGGGGTTGGAGGTCTGAACCCCCTGTCTCTCCCCACTGGATCCGCACATGTTTGACTTTGATCATTGAAACCGAACACTGCCTTTTTAAAACTTAGTCTAGAAACGCTAAACTTGCTTCATCGAGGTTATTTCTAGATACATACACATGTTTAATTTAACGTATAATTTCCACGAGCTGTCGTTCTAAGTTGGTTTAATTAAACATATAATGTTCATAGAGTCGCATTTAAGCAAAACACATAGAAAGAACCTCATCAGTGTATCTTTTGTGACGCCATTTGTGTATTTACGAATTTATGGATTCTATATTTTACATTGATATTTATCTATCTGCGCAGTACTGTAAATTCGGAAATTTTCGCGAAATTGTGAAATCACTCTTTTGTTTATTAATGTAGGTAAATCAGGCCCTAGTCGCGAGTTTAAAAGGCACAAATATGTATCTTAACGCTATTAATAAATAAATAATAACGCTATTCTCGCAAATAAAATTCTCGCGAAAATTTCCGAGTTAACAGTATCCATTCTGTATCTGTGTGCATTTGTAACATCTGAAAATAAAACAATCACTTGCCGTATGATGTCGCGTCTGGGAGTGAAATAACGTCATGCAATAAATCGATAAACCACAGATTTTCGGGAAACGTTATGACGTTCATAACAACTCTGTGTACATAATGACAAAATTATAACGTTTTACGGCAGAAATGGGATTTCAAAGTACATGCAATCTGAATGTCATATGATAAATAGAATCTAACATTCGTGCTCTTGTATTATTGAATTCATTGAACTTCTTGCGAAAAAGAGATAAAATGCTCGGTAAGCCTCGCATTTTATCTCTTTTCCCCAACTCGTTTAATAAATTCAATAAAACATGAGCACTCATGTAAGATTCTCTGCTTGCTACTAAAGCATATGGTCACTCTTTAAACATGCATGTGCAGATATCTATTAGAGATAGACATTTCATTTCAAGCTAGAGTCTTTATTTACTTCATTTAGGGGATATACATATTCAAAACTTTCATTTGGGGAGATATATCTTCGGATATACGTTCGGAAATTTAGTTTTACGGCGACTAGTTTGTGAAGTTTAATTATCTTTTTTTTTGTCACTTTCCCATGTGGTATCCTGGGTCAGGTGTGGTACTTTATTGTATCAGTTCCTGATCTTTGCCACCTTTCTTACCTTAAGTTGTGCCTAACTTAAGGAAGTGGAGTTTGTGTTCTGATGTCTGTAATAAAAACATACCTTTACTTAAAAGTGCGTACCAAAAAAATAATTTTCTTATTTCTCAACCAAAACATATGTTGTGGTTACTCAAAAGAACCGTCTCAATGAGACGGTTCTTTTGAGCACCCAAAACATATGTTCAAACTAATGGATTAGAAAATATTTACAATTTTACGCTCAAAAATTTTGTTTATTTTAACCAATGTAAAAATATGCCAAAATACTGTAAATTCTTTGGACAATGCAAATACTGTATTTGCAGTTATAGTGCTTTGTCAGGGAGGATCCTAGTTTGGTTTCGCACGCACATGCCCAAACACAGATCAAAGTGCGTATTACGGAGTTGTTCAAAAGATAGCGCAAGTGAGTTTGGTACTTATCAAATATGCACACAGCAAACTCCTTTAAGGAGATACATCTTTCAAAAGCTCTTACTTGCATGAAAATTTTCCTGTATAAGCAAGAATTGCTTTTTTTGTCAAGGAGACGGATACCTTTGGCCAGATTGTTGTATGAACAACCTATTGTTACGACATAAAGCCGGTCAGGACGAAAGAGGGGAAATTTTATTGGAAGATTCCGTTATGCGTTGACAATGCTACCAGGGAAAAATAATGCACACAACTAGTAACAACTTTTCAGTATTTTATGTACTAAAAACATCGACATCACATTAATGTTACAAAGACACCACCTACGTTATTATTTTGGCTAGTTGACAATCCTATACCAGAGCAAGTTTCCACTCTAAGATAGTTTCTATAAGACTCAATCTTAGAGTGTCCTGCTTTAGACGTACGTCAACTAGGCAGAAATAAGAAACGTAAAGAATATACAATTCACATATAAATGAGGGTCTGGATGGGGTATAATGATTAGTGAATAATGACCCTTTTTATAATGAATAGTTAATAATGAGCCAAAAAATAATGAATAGTGAATAATGAGGGCCTAAAAATTAATGAATAATCGTATTTTTTAATGAATTGAAGAAAAAATTAATGAATAGTGAAAAATCAGATTTCTTTGCCACCTTTCTTACTTGTAATAATAATTGGTCTAATTTTAATGAATAACCCAAATTTTAAATGAGATGAATAATGGGCTAAATTTTACATGAACAGTGAATACCAGACCCCCCCCCCCATCCAGACCCTCTTAAATCTAAAATCTAGAAAACAATGGGTCCTCTATTAAAATGGTCTGCAGTTATTCGTTTCCGTTTTCCATAATTACTCGATTCGCGAAATTTTAATCACCTTTTGCTTCACAATTTGACTCTTGGGTCAGACTGATCTGTGATTATTCAGTGAATCTGGGTCACTACGTTCTTCCGACGTTAATTCAATTTTTTTTTTGATAACCCGGGGTAGTCGCGATCTTGACCTTCTAGGTCAGTTCACCATTATTATTGATGCACGATCCTACCTCGTAGGCTGTAACAACTCACTAGTTGCATGGTTGACCCCAATCTACGACAAGGACTATGCTATTTCCTGGTTGGTAATTCGTGAAACCAAATCCCATTCTTTCAGTGGTCTAAGAGGATCAGCTACTTCTGTACCCTTAGAATTTAGATTCGATGTCTTCATGGTATACTTCCCCTAACATAGGAGGGGACACACTGAGAGACAATTCTGCAAAAAATAATCTACATGTACTTATAGAATCTTGGTTACTCAGAATCTCTCTGTTGTGTCTTGTGGAGTCGTTCGTTTTCAAATTCACAAAATACAAAAAAAAAATTCAGTGGTCCGATTTTTAAAACTACAGCCTAACCCTATAAGCGCGTGATAAGCCCTCACCCGTGGATGTATGGCTAACATGTCCCATGCGGTTAGGATGGATCCACTTTTCTGGATATCCACACTCAAAACTTTGTGAAACGGAGAAGTATTTTTAGAGACTGGCCTATGTCACCTCCTATGCCAAAACGAACAAACCCACGCACTACCAAAATATACAGTGCGCTATTATAACGTCACCCTGGTTTGCGACGCTAATGTAGCCGAAACATTGAGAATCCGTGGCCCTTTTCCCTTGAGGTCACGCAATCTAGATAGTTTTGAGGTTTACAAATACTGATACGTAATCTTTTTGAAAATTCCAGGAAAACGTTGAACAACGCTGAGTCAACGTAACGTCTCAACGTCACTTTGGCCACTACCCTGTCTACGTGCTAATTTTGTACTTGCACATAGTATCAGGAGTAAACACATAATTATGACCGATCGTCAAACCTAACATTAACATCAATATTGCGTATTTTTTTTCTGCTGTTTGATGCGTGAATAATGCACAATATTTCTACTTGTATTTTGGTGAAAACACCTAATCTCTGAACCTACATGTGTCAGCTATTAGTGTAGGTCGCTGTGTAATTTCGTGTGCATTTTTTGGTAAAAGTGTCAAACATATATTTTCTTGTAGCAAAATGTATCATGATTAAGAAAAAAGATGTTTACAATTTTACCTTGGCGTTTTAACGTCACTGTGGCGTCACAAAGTGACGAACCCATTTTTAGCGTATTTAAGGCTTGAAACTGGAATGTTATGAATTCCAACAGGCATAAACATGAACTGTTTGATCAGTTGTTGTAATTGTACTGGCGACATGTTAATTTCTGGGCATAGACCCTGACTCTGGATTTTAAAGAGGTTACATTAACTTCAAAATGATGTCTGTACATGGAAAAGTGACATCAGTACCAAAATGAAAATTCTGTGATAGTGAAAGCTCAAATAGCTAGACCCTCCTCTCCACACAGCAGGGAAAATATTGCTCACTATAATTTCTAAAACTACATTATATAGGAGGCTTGCGAAATGACATACTCTAGCTCTCTGACCTATATTTAGAAAGGCATGTTAACTACGTTACCCTATAATAGTTTTAAATCCAATTTTGCGAATACCAAGTTATACCTAATTATTATCTATACACAGGCTGTTTGCCTTAAAACATTTTGAAGAAACAAAACAGCCGGTATGCATTAAAACAATACACCACTATGATGTTATCGTTATATATGTTATTTTACATGTATAACTATTTAATAGACATTGGACTACCAAAATACCTCCTAGGAGAGCTTTGTACACTATATTTTTCTAAAACCATTCTACAAGCCACACAATAATGTATGTTAACTCTTCAGTGGTTGAGGTGATACCACACAATAGCAAAATTTTTTACGTTACTGTTAAATAATTGAAAACCTTATCTAATTACTCCTTATTCTTACATGCCAATCTAACCCTTTAATTGTAAGTAAATGGCTAGCAATATGATGTTATCAAAGTAGAAGAATATGTTATTTATGTGATATACGTTAATTTCTTTTAAAAAATTCTTTAAATTATAAAGGAACACTTTTAAGTTTACACTGTTAGTGGGCTATTTATTGCCATTTTACTGCTATTTATTGTCATTAAAGGAAACTACCAACAACACATGGATGAATAAAAGAATTAAATTTGAACCTTATTCACATACAACGATTTTTTTATGTCTGTGAGTTTTATCAAATATGTAAATATTTTATTTTCTTAAATGCTCATTAAATAATATCTTTTATCTCACTGACACTGATATATTTGTCTCTTTTATACGTGAAATGATATATAAAAGGCGCATATTAAGTCATCAAACATATCAGAAGAAATGT
Organism: Loripinus fragilis; assembly: GCA_964019695.1. Classification (NCBI taxonomy): domain Eukaryota; kingdom Metazoa; phylum Mollusca; class Bivalvia; order Lucinida; family Lucinidae; genus Loripinus; species Loripinus fragilis. The sequence continues at coordinate 262,372 of CAXHUL010000501.1, forward strand.
GTTATGCTCCTCAGGAAAACTATTGTTGCTGTTTCACTATATTAACATGTTGACTTATTGTGTAGGTTATAAACATTGTTTTATGTTTGATGCTGAATAAAATATATTGTATTATATTGTATTGTATTTTAGATAATGCAATACTATTAAGCATTGACTAGCTTAGTAAGATTTATCACATATTGTTCAAGCCAGCTATAAATTATAACTACTATGCTGATACCATGTAGGAATAAAAACTTTTCAGAATTTGTAATTAAAGTCAATTCAAGCATATTTCAAAACCAAGAGTTGAGAATTTAAAACAGTCCTTATCCTTGTCTTTTGAAAAGTTAAGCTAAAACGATTTTAAAACTTAACGATTGTGCCCAAAGTTATGACACACACCAAGCCTATCTCTATGGTTTACAGGTTATAACTGCTTTATATCAGAACGATGCCCAGTTTGGTGATAAAAATACCATTTAAGATGGTAAAATGCATAAAAGAGCATTTTAAGGACATGTCTTTTCATCTGTTTCGTCTTGTTCTTAACTATTGTGAAGCATTCAAACAGAACAACATTTTAATGGTTCATTTTAGTCATACATTTGAAAGAGATATGCTGATCACTTAGAAAAGCCCCGATGCATTGTTAGTATTACATGTATATTGTAGCCATTGCTAAAATAGCTGACTCAAATAAATTATTGCTTTAAATAGATTATTTTGTTTTGCATTATTCTATCAATTAGACCAATAGTTTTACAGTGGAATTTTGTTGCAGATAATATGAAATTGTAATTTAACCTGTCAAATGCGAACATTATCGTTGATATAAAATTGCAGCCAAATAATAATTTGCATAGTTCAAATCAAACAAAATAGATTTACTAGTAACGAAAGAATAGATCAAAGGAATAAGCCCATTTGATTTTGCTACTCGTCGCAATGTTGAGCGATGAAGACTCTGGTGAGCCTGTGCATATGTGTAGGTAGACTTGCCAGAGCCTTCGCTGCTCGTATATACAAAGTAGAATATAGATTGAAGACCAAATTTAGAACGCTAGCCCCTCTGTATCATCATGCGTGATTAAACAATGCATTTGCTAGTCAAAATAGTTTCATCTAAAAGCCATGTGATTTATACTTGCGCTACTGTCAAAGAACATATCTGTAATATATCATTCAACATTTCGTAAACTATACCATACACACATATTACACAATTGACAATGATGAACTGCTAAATCAACCTCTGAGATTTATAATGAATTCCTGTACATTAAAATGAAATGATTTCTTTTAGAGGTATTGAATAAAAGTATACATGCCAAATTAGATATGCATAAGTTCATGTACATTTTTTAAACTTTGCATGTTGATACTGAGAAGAGTGCCATCTTAATGCTATACATTTAGCATTGTGCATGCTTCTTTTGAGTCTATATCCTGGCAAGTTAACAACTCATTCTAATCTTATGTACACGAATACTGTACATGTTAAACATTGTTATTAATGATTACATTTATCATGTTTGCGAGGTTCCTGTTATATATTGCCAACGTTCTGTTTAGTGAAAATTAACAAAAGTTATATAAACAATTATTGCTCAAACTGAATCAGATCTAATCTCTTGACTGCATGTTTTAATATTTCACATTTCTATCCAGCATTCTAAAAACATTGCAAAATCTACTTTACAATAACTTGAATGTCATCTGTTGAAATTTGGCTGGATACAATTTTAGCTGAAAAGTCTTTTTTTTTTGTATTTTAGTTACAGATGACCTATATATATGACCATATCTAATGTGGCCTCAAAATAAAACTCACCACTATAACTAACTTTCTCTCTATTTCCATGGAAATGTTTTTCATTAATAAAGCAGTTCTTTAGCTTTTATCCGTTTAGCAAGTGATCCAAGGTACTTACTTAATGTGATGGACAGTTTTGTTGATTGCACAACGAAAGCTATGCTGTATATAAGCTAAAATTAATTCCAAAGCTTCTGTAATGCGTCACCATATGCATTTACAGCTAAAAGTCAGGATACAAATTGATGTCGAGACAGTCACTTAAACAAAAACTAATTACAGACACTTTAAATAACTGAAGAGAAGTAGCTCAATCAAACTTAGAATTCTTCACAAAATATTACAAAACTCTAAACTTAACATAATATATTTGCTTTTCTGGCTTAATTATATATCATTTTTGTTAACATTTTGGATAAACCTATGGCAATATAATATATTTTGTACAGTAATATAATTATATTTTAACAAATTTGACAGAAAAATTGAAATGTATCCTTCTAAGTGCTAATACTTGAGTGATATTATTTCCTTTGTTTATGAATTTGAATTTTAAAATCTATAATTAAGGGCAAATCATTTCTTCGTAGATGTAAGAAGTTTAAATACATAGTATTTTGCAAATGAAACTGTGCATAAATCCTGATAAATCCTTTTTTCAGACAGACTGGTATTTTGATATCTATTTGACAAGCACAGACAATTTTGAAAGTAAATAAAATATCCTATGACGTATAATATACGGAATAAAGCAATATACATCCAGTCTCGAAAGTTGTAATATACGTTACGTGATGTAGTACAAACAAAAACAAAACTAATGTTTTACACCAGAAACGATGTTAAGCCTGGCTTTTTCACTCTTGCTTATCAACAGAATGCTCATATATGGTGTTCGAAGATTTTCAAATTGAAATTCATGCCGAATTAAAGAATAAACTTTTTGTTCAGGGTCATCATGTTTAACATTGTATAGCTCTTAAATTATTTATGATACAAGCAAGCTGTTTGCAGCTATATAATAGTCCATTACTTGTCTTTTTGAAGATGTATTTAAAACCTGAAGTAATCTGGGAAGCTTATCAAAGACATTTATTTCACATAATTTCAGTGATTTTAAAGGGAGTAGCTTAAAACGTAACATAAAGGACATTACAATGGGCCCATATGACTTTTATAAACATAAAAATATGTAAGGAATGAAATAGTCTTCTATATAACATGAATTTTTGTCCAATTTAAATAAATCAAGTATTACCTTAACAACCTTGATTATATTTATTTTGTTTAAAAATGTAGGGTAACGTAGTCAACATGCTGTAGCAGTTAAACGCCCCAACCATCAGAGAGTTAACATTTTTCAAAAAGCTAAGCCAGGAACATACTGTTATGCTAAAATCTGATTTTAGTTGCGAGGCACGCGCAAATTTCCAGAATTATTTATTTTGTACACAATGTGTTTTTACCAGCACATTGACGTCAAATCGACGTCAATTTCACGTAAAATTGAGGTCAATATTGAATCAAATTTTCATTTTAGTGTTTCTATAGACGTTTTCAACCATTTCAAAGCAACAAATATAAAAAATAAGATTATTTAGGTGTGTAAATAACTCCACCACATATAAGCCCTTTGATGCATGTGAAACGATGGTACCCCATTTTGTGACGTCACTGTGACGTTAATACTGCAAACAAAAATTGTAAACATCTTTTTCCTTACACTGCATATATTTCTCTAGTTGAAAATTGATAAGAATCACTTTTACCAAAAAATGCACACGGGGGCCCAAATTTCGACACAGGGGCCTGCACTATATCACCTTATTTATGTGAGTGTTTTTAGTGTATGCACTTAACCCTTAACTTGTACATGCGTTAGATATAGCTCGATGTGACACACACAGGTCGCTGCAGAAAGCCGACTATCTCTGAAAGTCAAATCGTCTTTCCAAACCACGCAATATAATCACAACAACTTAAAACCTAGTTGCTAAAATGTTTATTCCACTATTAGGTCTCCGGTATATCCTCCAGCATGCAATTACGGTTTTATGTGCAGGACCGACATAGTCTGCGGCCAATTTTGGCCAAAATAATCCTTCGAGTAAATCCTGACAGCTCCACTATAGCCGTAAGAACGGTCCCAAAAGATTTTTAGGCACTACGCAAGTGCGTAGATTGATACGCAAGTGCGTTACATTTGCTATTTTTGCCAAAAACGGGACGTTATTTGTAACGCCTGATAGAACCTGTACACGGAATGCTGGCCGACTCAACAGACGACAAAATAGAAAAAATGACATATTATTTCAGTAACTGTGACCTGCTAGAGACGTCGCGATTCTATGCAAAAGCACTAAATCGCCATGGCCCTAACATGTATAATTTAAACACGGTTAAATATGGATAACTTCACGTACCTGTCTAGAATAATGAAACAGTGTCTCTACGACGTATCTGCTACCGGTATCTTTTCTATGTCCCCTAACGTAAATGGACAATACCGTCCTTATATAGGAAGAAATGCATAGGATTTGCGAGAAAGGTAAAAAAACATGCTTCACTAAATCCTCGCGTTACTAAATAAAGAAACAATGAACTCTATCTCAGACAACCCGCCCTTATATTGGACTAATATTAGAAAAGGTACCGTATCTCAGTTCATATAGGTGACTAGGTGCACACCTTACCCTTTGCGTATTTATGCGTATACGCAACCATCACTGATTCTGATGTTCCATATATTCGACATGGTAACACTTATACATCTAAAATAGATCCCTTTGCGCCCAAATATACAGATTTTAAGCAATCCGAAGCATTTTTAGAGTTACTTCTTGGTTTGATACCGTTTACAATGTTGTGACATGCTGGATGAACTTTAGAAAAAAAACAATTGCATGAACAAGAACTACAATTATCCGACTACAATATTTAGAAGTGTGTTCGACCAAAATGTACAAATTTCTGGTAGAAAAATACGTATTTTCAATTTTTGCTTATGAATTTTTTAAGGTATACATAATATTTTGGTCAAAATACTTCTAAATATTGCAGTCAGATAATTGTTGTTTGTGTTCATGCAAATGTTGTTCTCTAAAGTTCACCCAGCGTGTCACAATATTGTAAACGGTATCAAACCAGGAAGTAGCTCTAAAAAGACTGATAAGCATGCTGCCGATTGCTCAAAAGCTATATGTTGGGGCGTAAAGTGATCTATGTGAGATGTATAAATTGTTCATATAACAATGTGGCCAAAGGTACCCATCTCCTTGACAAAAAAGCAATTCTTGTTTATACAGGAAAATTTTCATGCAAGTAAGATCTTTTGAAAGATGTGGTATTAGGTACATGTACCCATAGCATAATTATATATTTAAAGGCAATAAGATAAACAATCTCTGATGAACTACTATTTACAAACGAAGTCATTTCAGCTTGAACTACTGATAGTTTGATCTAAAAACACAGAAATTGTTTACTTCCGGTCCACTAGATGAAAACTTTATCAAGAAAGTGACGATACGTGATACAGGTGCAAGATGGGCAGTCGCAGAATGCTTACATACACCAGAATTTGCTTACGAAAGACGAAAACGTTGAACATTGCTTCAATCCGAAGAAGACTGAAGTTTAAATGCCTTATAATGATATGTGCTGCTTTACTCTGTGGTTTCATTATGGTATTCCAAACACAGCACGGTCCGCAGGAGTCGCTTATCCTTGATGTCACTCAGCAGGCACCCAAGCAGGGCAGCAGTCATGATGAAAATACATTCAACAGACTGGACATCCGTGCTACCATAAACAAAGAGAAACCATTTGGTAAAGCGAAATATGATTTAAAATCACAGTTGATGAACGATTTGAAAGGCGTCAGTAAAGTCTCTCTGGAAAGTGAACAAACAATGCCACCACGTGCGGAAGACAAGGTTATTTCTAACAAGAAAGTTCAGAGGACTTTAATCAATAGTGTGAAGCATGCTAAAGACAGCAAATTCGAGCAGGCGCTAGAGTTTCAGAAAGACAATGAGTTCGACCAGGCGCTAGAGTTTAAGGAAGACCAGTTCCAAAATATAACCGAAGATGGCAAATACATAGTTTTCAATGCTTACATAGACGGACCAAACAAAGGCTGGATTCGTGCTATAGGCTTTTCAAAACAACTGAAGCCAACGGTTAGCCTGCATTGCTTGTTTTGGGATGTTAATATGAACGCTGTCACCATTACGACCAACGTCACCATCCAGATACTACCTTTTCATATATCAGAAAGGTGAGCTTATACTCTACACATTAGCTTTCAATGGCGTAGCCAGAACGCTGAAACAGTTACGCACATCAAAGGGATACAACTTGATCAAGCAGTGATTGTCTTCAATTGCGTCCCTTTTCATAATGGGAACTTCTCTTAAAGGAAAGAATTTGCTCCCAGAGGGAGCGAATTCTTTCCTTTAGGAGCAGTTTCTAATAGCATTGAAAAGCACGTTTGCCACATTAGGTGACCTCCCTTGAATGTTACTATTGTATTACACACGTGCGTAACTGCGTTATTAGAGCTACGCCAATGGTTTTCATGGAACTACACTGTTTTCAAAAGTGAGTATAGAACTTTGAAAGAAAAAAAAACTGCAACAAATATGTGTGAATTCTTTTCTGATTTCTGTTAAAAAGTTGATATCGTAGAGCTCTTTTTAAGTAGATGTTTCAGGTTTAAATGACAATCACGCACTTTTAACATTAATTACGTTGTATTTCGAAAATATTTCATCGTAAATGTACCACATTGATTTGCAGCTGACGCGAGTTCTCTTGTATGTGATGTTTTTTTAAGTTTTTGTCACTTTCCCATGTGGTGTCCTGGGTCAGGTGTGGTGCTTGATTGTATCGATTCCTGATCTTTGCCTTCTTTCTTACTTTCTCTAAAGATTTTAGAACTGACTAGAGACAGTCGGTTTGTCAAGCTTTTTAAGTATACTTAGGTGATTATTTGTTTTTTTAACCATGTTAACGTCCCAGTCAAGAAAACCATTTGCATGAGCATGACCTACAATTATCTGACTACAATATATAGAAGTGCAGGTCCATTAAAAAAGTTATTTCACTACGCAATATTTCAAAAGTTTTTTCACATTTTTATTATACATTTATGGTCTACGTTTTATAACACATATTGTTGAATGCTTATGCCTTTTTGTTTCTATAAACCATATCAACGTATAATCAGGCAGCAGTTGTATATAAGTATCAAATATATTCCAATGAAATACAACAGCATACGTTAAATACATTCCAATGAGAACAAAACAACATTGTACGCTTACATCATAAAGTCAGTATTTCTCAGTATGTCTTTGTATCTCCCTTTGCTTTAATAAGATCTGTTTGTTATTCTCCTTGGTATTGAATTTTTAAGTTCTTCCAGGACGTTTGATGCTACACTATACCACGCTTTACATACTGGCTTTCATACTGGCTTCCACATCTCTTCTTTTTTACATGGCATTTGGTTACCAATCTCTTCGTTATATTCAAAACGTTCTCTATGTTATTCATGTCTCACCAATTCCCTAGTCATTCTAGAACGGATATCTTCTTTACATTCTTGGAATGTTCTAGTACTTTTAGAGTAATTGCAGGGCGCGATATCGTGTATAAAGATATATTCCTTCTGTGGGAACACCACGCATTCACATGATATTTCAATATCATGGATAATATCACTCTGGTATTTTGCACTATCCATGTTACCATTCACTTTTCTCTGAAGAGAGATGCATCTGTCGCTAATGGCTTCACAGACTTGCACACTTTCTGGCGATTTAACAGTAGCCACTTAGCATGACATTCCTCATTCTGTTTGCTCCAAACACGGCAATGGCGTTGATTGCTATAAATGTGAAATACAGACTAATGTGAATGCGTTGTGTTCTCACAGAAGAGATATATCTTTATGCATGATCTTGCGACATTCTGCAAGTCTTAAAGAACTAGACCATATCTTGAATGTAACGAAATACTAGTTCTGAAATAGCCACGTAATTTGCCAGAAATTAATTCCATAGAAAACGTTTGGAATATAATGAAGAATGAGATACGTAACCAACTGCTGTGTTTAAAAGAAGAGATGTAGAGGCGAGTATGTGAAGCATGGTATAGTGTAAGACCAAACGTTTTGGAAGAACTTAACAATTCAATACCAAGTAGAAATGAAAATCTAATTAAAGCAAAGGGAGGTGCAACGAATACTGACTTTATAGGTAGTATGCATACAGCTATGTTGTTGTGTTTTCATTGAAACGTATTTAAGTATGCTGTTGTGTTTTTATTGGAACGTATTTAACTATGTTGTTGTGTTTTGATTGGAATGCATTTAATTTTCATATATAAATGTTGTCTGATTATACCTTGATATGATTTATAGAAATAAAATGGCATGATAATTCAATTACATGTATGGTAACACTTAGGTTATTAATGTATAAAAATGTGAAAAAAACTTTTGAAATATTGCATAGTGAAATAACTTTTTAATGGACCTGTAGTTTGACCCAAATATATGCGTTTCTGGTATTGTTACAATTTTTCATTTTGACCATGAAAGTTCAAAAGCAAAAATTGTAAATAAATATTTTTCTACCAGAATTTTGTACATTTGGGCGAAACTACTTCTATATATTCTAGTCGGACAATTGTAGTTCATATTTATAAAGTTGTGTTTTTCTAACGTTCACCCAGCGTGTCACAATATTGCAAACCGTATCAAACCAAGAAAATAACTCTATAAAGACTGATAAGCATGCTGCGGTTTGCTCAAAAGCTGTATGTTGGGGCGTAATGTGATCTATGTGAGATATATAAATTGTTCATACAACAATGTGGCCAAAGGCATCCGTCTCCTTGATAAAAAGGCGTTTTTGTTTATACAGGAAAATTTCATGCAAGTAAGAGCTTTTGAAAGATATATTCCCTTAAAGGATATATGAGTTTTGGAGGGCATATGAGTTTATATCAAACAATCTTGCCCATCAGTGTCAGTTTTCTGTGACGCCATTGCATTAAACATTTTTCAAATTCTGTATTTTTTTTTATTTTAAGTTGGATGATAACGAATATTCATTGTTTGTTTTAAAAACCATTCCCGGATAGCTTGCTTTGAATTCAAATAGAACTTTCTGTGTTTCATTAATTCAATACTTTTTATATTAGAAAACTTATGCGTAGAGCTTGGCACAGTTTTGCATTTAGCTTGAGCCCAGAGATGTTTGTAAATTTATCCAATTTTCTTATCAATTTCAAAAGATTTGTTGATCCATCCAATATTAAAGATGCATCATCTGCAAAAAGAGATGTTATATTTTATTTTCCTTCTATGTATATACCTTTTATATCTGGGCTCTTTCTGACTTGGCTTGAAAGTAGTGGTTCAATGCAAATAATAAATAAGTATAGGGACAAGGAGCAGCCCTGTCTCACTCCACGCCATATGTGGGGAAAATCTGAATGGTGACCATTGTTTGTTACACAACTTTTAGCGTTCCTATACAATAACTTGGCCCAATTTGCTAGATCATTTTTAAAACTGAAATGCCATAGACATTTAAATATATATTCGTGATTAATACTGTCGAAAGCTTTTTCAAAATCTGCAAAAAATATAATTCCAGGTAAGTTGTTTTCATCAGTAATGTCTATTGTCTCTAAAATTAATCTAATGTTTTCTTCAATATAGCGTCCTTTAATAAATCCTGTTTGTGTTTCAAATATCAACTTTGGTAAAACTTTTTGAATTCATTTGCGATGGCTTTTGCTGTTATTTTGTAATCAACGTTTTGTAAGCTTATTGGCCACCATCATTTCTAGACTTGCAACAAGCGAAATTTCAATTTTCTAGCTAGTCTCTGTAGCTGAGGATACTGGTTTTAGTCTCGCTTTTTCCAATACCCCGAAGATAGGTTTTCTTGCGTCAAGGTCCATTAATAGAATCTAACATTTGTGCAATTGTAAAATAAAACATGAACACTAATGTAAGATCCACTATATATAGAGAATACTAGGTGAGTGTCTTTTGATATCAAGTTTACCAAGCGAGGCTTTGAGAACGCTTGTTGACATCGCGAGGCTTGCAGAGCGATTTAACAAGCATTCTCAAAGTCGAGCCTGGTAAACTTGATATCAAAAGACGCGAGCCTGTTTTTTATTTATCAGCTTACCAGGAAACTAGCAAATATGACGTAATGATCGGTTTTTTGTCGATTCAGCGTCATAGGCGAAGTCATTAAAAAGTGCAACGTCATCATGAGCTGATAAAGGCACATACCGTGAGATAAATAACGTTTACCAGACAACGTGCAACACTGCAGTTAATATGGAAGAGACGAAGTCTGCAACTATGAACATTTTTCGATAATTTTTTTTTTTTTAATCATTTGTAAAAGCAGAATTAAGTTAAGTTTTCACAATAAATCTGTTCACTATAGCTGAAAACTGCATGGAAAAGTGAATTATCTTATAAAAACAGGTGTTTTTCTCTTGTTGGTTATTATTTGCGCCCCTCCAATAAGTATAGACAGTCAAGTTTTAATATAAATGATGTTGTTTTGGTACTGATAACTTGTAAAGATTTACGAAATTAGTAAAACGTATACCTGAATTTTAGTTTTTTTTACTGTGTTCTTGAAAAATAAAAACATTATTTCAAAAATTTAAAGATCAAAAGTTACAGAATATGCAGCTTTAAAGGTAACTGATAAAATATATTTCAGGTTCAAGAATGCGATCTTCCTTTGTCCAATCCCTGTGAAAAATGCAACAGGAGTGACAATTGAGAAAACTAATAGTCCCAGGGGAAGACATCCACCAAACTTGATGAAGATACGAGAGAGTCGTAAAGCGAACCGAACCTTCACGATTTGTCTTCGGCCCATCCACTTCAGAGAGACTGCCGCTTATGACATTGTGGAATGGGTGGAATATTATCGACTTATGGGTGTTGATTATTTTATGATATATAATTTTACATCAGACTCACTGACAGATAAAATCTTAAACTACTACGTAAATTCTGGGATAATGGAGGTGGTCCAGTGGCACGTTCCAGATCACGTGATCCCGACGAATCACTATTATGAATTAAAAAGATACAAAGAACTACACTCCGCAGGCCAGTTCGCGATGCTCAATGATTTCTTATACCGCGTTTATTGGAGTACCGAATATGTCATCAATGTTGATCTTGACGAGTTCATTGTCCCATTGGATGGGTCCAGGAATTTTCGACAAATATTGAATAAATATCCTTCCTCGTGTGAATATCTGTTCAGAAACAGTCTTGTCTCAATGAACAATGGAACAGCTAATGAAAGTATCGTCCAAAGGGATCTCGCAATAAAATATCACTTAAAAACCGTGATATATACGAAAAGGCAGGACTACGTTTATAAGGGATTTAAAACTAAGTACATAGCGCGCACGAATCGCTCACAAGTTCTCTGGCTCCATAAAGTTTGGGAAAAGAGGCCACCATATAATGAAGGACAGCACATCTCGCCAAATCTCATAAGGAATAAAGTGGTCGTTAACGAGACCTCTTCAATCGTGTTTCACTATCGAAAGCCATTTGAGAGTAAATTCTTTTATCGTGAGTCAGGATACATCAAAGATGATAGGTTTCAGCCATTTGCCAAGGAGCTTATAGATAAGGTTAAACTTGTCTGGGAGAAAAATTATGTTGGGTAGTACAAGTAAGACGAATATCATAGGTGTTCAATGGTGACAGGAAAATCCCATTCACCGCCGTTCCAATGAACGAGGCTTCTGCGAAGTTTAGCCAAATATAAACCCTCGCGAAAATGTCCGAGTTTACAGCATTTCTTTCGGCAAAGAACATTTGTGAATTCTTGAAGTGCAGCAGCCAGCTCTCTCTTCCTCGTCAAGATGATTGCACAACTAGAAAGGACACACAGTAATGCATAACAAACATAAGTACTATACACAGAGCCCCTATAAACCTATGGGAGGAACAATAACAATGAATAACAACCACCGCCTTAGAACGCTGGGGGAGGGGAGGGGGCTTTAATGCATTTTACTGGTGGCAAATCTTCGCTCTAGATTCTGTTGTTGTTAAAACACAAAAGACGTTAAGCTCGCATGGAGGCTTCCTATCTTATGAGTAGTAATGGACGCCACTCTGGCACAATTTTTTTAAGCCTGAAAAGAACTTAGAATTTTTCAGGCTAAAAATTTGTGCCAGAGATGACTACCCTGGTAAGCTTGAGTGACTAGCTGTGAATAACTTAGTTTATTTTTGGGATTATTCTGGCTCGGGCTGTGATTGTGATAGTTTCTTGGGCTATTGGGGGAATAACTTAGTTTATTTTTGAGGTCTATTCTGGTTGGGCCTATAATTGTGATAGTTTCCTGGGCTATTGGAAAATAACTTAGTTTATTTTTGAGGTCTTTTCTGGTCGGGTCTATGATTGTGATAGTTTTCTGGTCATATCCACTGGTTGGCTTATGATAATGATAGTTTCCTGGGCTATTGGGGAATAACTTATTTTTGAGGATTATTCAGGCTGGGCCTATAATTGTGATAGTTTCCTGGGCTGTTGAGAATAACTTAGTTTATTTTGGGGGCTATTCTGGCTGGATTTATGATTGTGTTAGTTTTCTGGTCATATTCACCGGTTGGGTTGTGATTGTTATAGTTTCCTGGGCTATTGAGAAATAACTTAGTTTATTTTTGACTGCTTTGTAATAGCTTCCTGGGTTATTGGTGAATAACTTATCTATTTGAGAGTTACTCTGGCTGATCAATTATTATGATAGTTTCCTGGGCTATTGGGGAAATAACTTAGTCATTTTAAGGGGGATAAAGATTCTGCTGTGGTGATATATAAAATAACTTAGTTAATTTTAGCTTTGAAAATAACTTAGTCATTTTAAGGGTGTAGAACTCTCTTCTGTGGTGATATATAAAATAACTTAGTTAATTTCAGTTTTGAAAATAACTTAGTCAATTTATCCAGAGTAGGTGTGTACTTAGATATGATTAGGCTGCTTGAAAGTATTGAATAATTATACTTTTTCAGATTCTTGCATGAAGTCGTATTTTATAGCTAGTATCCATCTCAGGATTAAGTTAGAGCTTCTGTTGATATCTTAGATAATCGTCATTGGCATGTAATAGTATTGAGGTTTAATGATCAGATGTTGCTGAATGTGTCCATATCGCTTGAGATGTGGATGCAATGTGGACCTTCACACGTAAAAAGTGTATGCAATGTGGATCCAACACATCTCCACAATTTGAATTTGGATGTAATGTGGAGCAATGTGGATGTATTGTGGAGCAATGTGGATTTCCACATGTCAAATGTGAATAAATACAGATATATTGCGGGTCAGAATAATGGAGATTTACGTTCATTCTTGGATAAATACGAATTATATGTGGACCACCACACTTAAAATGTGGATCCACCACATCTCCACATTTTGACAATGTGGATCCACCACATCTCCACATCTCCACAATGTGTAGTTTCCACACCTACACATTTGACAATTTGACTAATACCCTCTCTCCAATCAATCCCTGGAAGGCTTGAGCATTCAGCTGTGAATAACTTTTTGGGCCATTCTGGCTGGTGTATAATTGTGATAATTTCAAGCTTTGAAAATAACTTAGTCATTTTAGGGGTATAGTTTTTGGTGATATATGGTGTGTGTCAAGGCTGCTTAGTTCTATGCGTCTTAAAAGTCTCTTGGTCAATCAAGACCTCAACTCCTAGAGGCATCACTCTGTAGCGTTCACTAGTGTATAGCTAGCCGTCTCAAGCTTACTACTACTGATTTTTTAATGAAAGAACAGCAAAGACTGGTGAACATTTCTATAACTTTATTGCCCTGCTAACTGTAACTGATTACAATGACAGAGGATTAGGGCCGTCCCTCTGTTCATTGTTTACAATAAGAGAAACTAAAGAATATATGCCATCATACAAAGTAGAATTCAATTAGGATGTTTTAAACATTGATCCAGAGCCTAGTTGACTTTGAGTATATCTTGGTCCAAAGTTGTTCTGTTGCAGCTGACTTGGTGCATATTTTGACCCTGAACTCTGCTGTAATGAGTCTGTTTCATCATCTTCATCTTAGGAATAGGATGGTGGGTCATATTCTTCAAGTTTTCCATCCAAAAGGTATCTTCTTTTTTTAATAGCATATCTCAAAGCTTCATCCTCATCAAACTCATCGTCATCTCGTAGTCTCTTTGCTGTAGCTGTTATCTTCTTGTGCAAGGGGTCTTTCTTCATGGCCATAGATACTTTAAGGAAGCGCTGGTAGCGATCAATGACCTCTGCTCTGTATCTAGGTTCTAGTTTATAAAAAGTGATCTCCTCTGCTTCATCTGTGTCTATGTCTGGATGTTTCTCTACTGTATGTTGCACACTTTCATTGAAAGTATCTTGTAGGTATCTATGGGCTCCACCAACAAAAACTTGCCAAGGATCAAACTTGCTCTTTTTTTTAGAATAATGTTGGTCTTCATCATCTTCATCAGTATAGTCTGTATCACTACCATCACGAATGCCGTAATCTTTGTCTGTATATTTCCCAAAGATATCTTCCTTTTGATGACTTCTAGAAGTCCCTGCATCCGATTCTTCAGACATAGTAGAGTCTTCATTTTCTGACATTGTTTCTGACTCCATATCTTCACTGCAGATACCACTTGTCAGATGTCGTCTCAAACTGTCTGATCTTGCAAACTGTCGTTCACACTTTGGACACTGATGTTGACCCATTGAAATCGTTTTTGGTAAATGAATAGCTTCTCTCTGATTGTGTCCTTTTATACTTGTAGTGACATACAAACCCACAGTTTTGTCAATATTTCTCACAAAAATATGACTTTTTCTACTCTGTTTTATTATTTGCATGTACTTCTTTTGATGCAGCACTTGAGAGAGGACTGCATTTTCTTGTTTTGCTGCTCTCTTTTGCAGCAGAAAAATTCTTTCTTTTATCACATCTTTGCTCCATAATATTTCTTCCCTTCATATATTTCTTCTCTAATGGCATTCTTTCTATTTGGTTTCCTATCAGCTTACGAAGTTCTCTATGGTACATTCTACAGTACTTTGGTGGTCTTCCTTGCTTGAGTTTACTATCCAACGCTGTACTCAGTCTTTTCATCAGATATCGAATTTGTCCATAGCTCATATGATATTTAGTTGATCTTTTAGATGCAGGTGTTTTCATATCATCATTGCAGCTTGTATTTTTCTGTCTTGCTGAGATATCCATTCTTCTTCGTTTAGTGTTCAAAGAACAATAAGGATTGTCAATCAGACCCACCCTATTTATACAGATAGCAAAATAAACCAACTTTTTATACTGTGGGAAAAAACCCAGATTTTCTGAAATCAACAGTTGAAATTTCACAAAATTGTTTCATCAAGCGTAATCACTATTTGATTTTTTCATCCGATCAAATATTTTCCATAAGTTCAGAAAAAATCCTCAGTCAAGATTACAAGTTCTCAAATTATTTTGATATGCATATCTATTTGAATTTTTCATCAGATCAAATATTTTCTATAAGCCAAACTACTGAAAGTTTCACCATATGCTAGGCGAAATCACTAGCAAAAAAATTTGACAAGCAAAACTATATGAATTTTTTCACAAAGTGTCAGGCAAGACTACATGTTTTTGCTAGGCCTAAAGTGCAGGCGAGACTACATTTCTTGAAAAATTAGCAAGAAGTATCAGGCACTGTATAAACAGCACCATTACTCCCCCAGTACTATCCTAATCTCGGAATCCCTGGCGATTGAAACCGTCTCAAATACAAGTCAAATTCCTGCATGTCTCTATGGACCAGAGAATTTGAGGCGGAGCCACTCCAACCCGAAGGCTGGCGCCCTTAAACAGCCGAAGCTGCTCTACCTTTTTAAATGCATATTCAACAGTTTCTGAAGCACAAAGCTTCTCTACGGGCCTAGGCGGACGTATACAGTACCAGTGGTCAGTTATTTTTGTTCAACATATATCTCTACTGACTTAATAAGCAAATATTTGCGATTCATATATAAAGTAATCCTATAACAAAATGAGTTTGAAATGGTGTCTCAAATTTGCATACACTATCCCATAATAGTTATCATGCCTTATAGTATGTAAAATCGATAACTTGAATATAAGAGCTATCTTATGGTAAAAATTTGAAGTCAATCGGATAAAAAATACCCGAGATATTACAAATTTCGCATATTTTTTTACCGTGAAATTTTTTATTCAAGGGAGATAATTTATTGGTATGAAAAAGCAAGAACCGGATTTCTAAAAAGTAAAAATCATATTTTCGCAATAACTTGAGTTTGCTTCGACCGTTTTTCAAAGCATTTTCACCCTATAAAAGCTGAGAATAATAGCTATCTTATCACATACATTAGAATTATTTTATCTGCAAGTATAATATCATGGAAGAAGCAAGAGAGCAAACAATTTTCTGTTTATGGCATATCAACTACCGACAGAAATACAACATATATAATTTGGACTCATGAATTTTACTTAGTTTTTTATATATCATAACAGTAGGACCTTAATTCCACTAAAATGACTAAGTTATTTTCAAAGCTTGAAATTATCACAATTATACACCAGCCAGAATGGTCCAAAAAGTTATTCACAGCTGAATGCTCAAGCCTTCCAGGGATTGATTGGAGAGAGGGTATTAGTCAAATTGTCAAATGTGTAGGTGTGGAAACTACACATTGTGGAGATGTGGAGATGTGGTGGATCCACATTGTCAAAATGTGGAGATGTGGTGGATCCACATTTTAAGTGTGGTGGTCCACATATAATTCGTATTTATCCAAGAATGAACGTAAATCTCCATTATTCTGACCCGCAATATATCTGTATTTATTCACATTTGACATGTGGAAATCCACATTGCTCCACAATACATCCACATTGCTCCACATTACATCCAAATTCAAATTGTGGAGATGTGTTGGATCCACATTGCATACACTTTTTACGTGTGAAGGTCCACATTGCATCCACATCTCAAGCGATATGGACACATTCAGCAACATCTGATCATTAAACCTCAATACTATTACATGCCAATGATGATTATCTAAGATATCAACAGAAGCTCTAACTTAATCCTGAGATGGATACTAGCTATAAAATACGACTTCATGCAAGAATCTGAAAAAGTATAATTATTCAATACTTTCAAGCAGCCTAATCATATCTAAGTACACACCTACTCTGGATAAATTGACTAAGTTATTTTCAAAACTGAAATTAACTAAGTTATTTTATATATCACCACAGAAGAGAGTTCTACACCCTTAAAATGACTAAGTTATTTTCAAAGCTAAAATTAACTAAGTTATTTTATATATCACCACAGCAGAATCTTTATCCCCCTTAAAATGACTAAGTTATTTCTCAATAGCCCAGGAAACTATCACAATCACAACCCAACCAGTGAATATGACCAGAAAACTAACACAATCATAAATCCAGCCAGAATAGCCCCCAAAATAAACTCAGTTATTCTCAACAGCCCAGGAAACTATCACAATTATAGGCCCAGCCAGAATAATCCTCAAAAATAAACTAAGTTATTCCCCAATAGCCCAGAAAACTATCATTATCATAAGCCAACCAGTGGATATGACCAGAAAACTATCACAATTATAGGCCCAACCAGAATAGACCTCAAAAATAAACTAAGTTATTCCCCCAATAGCCCAAGAAACTATCACAATCACAGCCCGAGCCAGAATAATCCCAAAAATAAACTAAGTTATTCACAGCTAGTCACTCAAGCTTACCAGGGTAGTCATCTCTGGCACAAATTTTTAGCCTGAAAAATTCTAAGTTCTTTTCAGGCTTAAAAAAAAATTGTGCCAGAGTGGCGTCCATTACTAATCTTATGCATTTTCACAGAGAAACAATCTAATCACATTAACACGCTACTTTCTTCGTTTCATCAAATAGTGTAATTTTTATTAAATTGTTTGCATGTGAAGATGCATTGCGTAAGAATCTTCAATGCAAGCTATGCAATATTTGTATTATACCAATAGCAGTCTTTCAGGGTGAATATTTGCTGCCAGTAAAACACTTACAAAACTAACTGTAGACTTTATATGAAATATAGAAACAAACCGCTGTGTTTGGTAAAATATTCATGAACATCGGGCGAACCATTTAGAAGATATGGCTGTTGAAAGATTTAGCAATGGCTACCTTGGCACAAGTCACGTTACTGGCTATGCGTAATGACGACATAACCTCACAACTGAATAATTCAAACAAGTATAAGCTTTTTAAAAAAAGCTGGCGGTCGTTTAGCCCTATCACTGTATGTATTCTTGCACAATGCCAGTGTGTGACCAATCGGAGGGCATTGGGGGCACTCTCCCCCCAACGGGAAGAGGCTGTGAGTGTCCTAAAACATTTTTTGGCGCATTATATGATACTGCGAGTATATACGGTAATTGTATTGGGTGGAGCAGTGGCTCACTTGTAGAATGCTTGACTCAAGGCCGAGAGGCCGCAGGTTTGAGCCTAACCGGCGTCACTGTGTTGTGGTCCTTGAGCAAGACACATTTATCCTAGCTTAGTACTGGTTCAAACCAGGAAGACCCGTCCCTGTTTAACTGAAAGATTGTTGATGGAATCAAACAAACAAACAAAGTAATGGGTGTTTTGTTGGATGTCTGGGGTGGTTTGGGGTGTTTCAATGGACCACACTACGGATATGCTAACAGTTAAGTGAAAATCAAATTCGCAAACGAGTTTGCCTCGCGCTATAGGTAGCCCTACAGATTCACGGACAGTTTTGCTTCGCGCTGTAGGTTAACCAACGATATTTGGTACCCCGTTCGTTGTTCAGCAGCGCATAAAAAATAGACTGAGCACGGCATAAAGGTTTGGTCAAAACCTGAATTTGATGTGTGATGTGCACAAAGGTTATATTTACTGCCGGCAACGGCCGACCGTAATAACATATATGCACCGTATTTCTACTCAAATACTTATTAGGTGTATTATTACAACAACAACAATAACAACAACAGAACAACCGCCTTAGAACGGAAAGCAGCCTATTAAGTAAGCCACTGGGGGAGGGGGCTTAATTGCATTTTACTGGTACCAAATCTTCGCCCTAGATGATGCTGTCGTTAAGTACAAGAAATACTCAGCTCGGGTAGAAGCCTTCTAACTATTGCAATGTATCATCATGGAGAAACACTCTAATCAAATTAACCCACTATGACGAAACAAAGAAAAGGGCTCACGACTCACAGATTGTGAGAGCTAAAGAAAACCTCGAAGGTTCGTGAAAATTAATCCCTTGCGAAAATTATCGAATTTACAGTATTCCTTTCAGCAAAGAACATTTGTGATCAAATCTTGAAGTGCAGTAACCATCTCTCTCTTCCTCCTCATGATGATTGCAAAACTAAAAGGGACATAAAGAAACGTACAACAATACATAGAACAATTACAGACTCCTACAATGGGAGCAACAATAAACGACAAGTCAACAACAACAGAACCACCGCCTTAGAACGGACAGCAGCCTAAGACACCGGGGGGGGGGGGGAAGGGGGCTTAAATGCATTTTACTGGTACAAAATCTCCGCCCTTGATTCTGCTGTTGTTGAAGTACAATTTTAATTTTCGCGAAACTTCGCATTCTCAACTTGAGGTTTTCTTTAGCTCTGTATCTTCCAAACCGTTGGTCCAATTTTCGTGAAAATTTTACCAAGCATCATGGTTTGTAAGCATCTTTCAGCTTAAGTTACATTAATAGTTTGAGTGCGTTTTCCTTTAAGTCTCTCGCCCGTGAATTTGGCTACTGTCCCATCTAAGACGGTGTTTTCTGTTGTTGTTGATTCATTGTTTATGTGGCGTAGCTCCCATTACGCAATTATGCACGTGCATAATAAAATAGAAACATTCAAGGGAGGTCACCGTATGTGGTAAAGTAATTTTCCATACCAAAAGGAACTGCTCTTAGGGGAAAGAATTCGCTACCTCTGGAAGCAAATTCTTTTCTTTAAAAGAAGTTCCCATTTTGAAAATGGACGTAAATGAAGAATGCCATCGCTTGATCCAGTAGTCCCCCTTTGATGTGCGTAACTTTTTCAGCGTTCTGGCTTGCTCCATTACTTGTGATGATTTCGTGTTTGGTCTCTTCTTTATTGCACAGTATAGCGTTATTTCTAGTTGTTTTACTTTAATTGTCATCCTACTGTCTTATGAATTTTGGTGTGCTTTGTCTCTGTGCCGTGGGCTGGTCTGCAGTGTGTGATTGATTGTTTGTTTGTTTGATTTGATTCTTTACGTCCCATCAACAATATTTCAGTTATAAAGGGACGGGTCTTTCTGGGTTGAACCAGTACTAAGCTAGGATTGATGTTCTTGCCCAAGGACACAACGCAGTGATGCCGGTGAGGCTCGAACCCGCGGCCCCTCGGTCTCGAGTCAATCACTCTACTACTGAGCCACTGCGTTCCCATGTGATTGATTGTAGTATTTCATGTTCATACTTACTTACTTATTGATTAAACAAACTCTCAAAAAGATTTGATGCGGATCAGCGAGATGAATGCTTTGCTATTATTGTCATTAGGTTGGTCTGCAGTGTGTGGTTGTTGTATTACCTGATCATACTCACTTGCTTTGTGTGTATTCTTTGTTTCCAACATAATACAGCTTGCATGAATGTAAGGCACTTAAGCCTTCTACATTTCATTTCAAGTTGACATAAGTACATTAAAGCACGATCCGACATCTATTTGTCTTGATCCACATCAGAAAAAGGGTGACATTAGAACCATGAAACTAGTTTAACCCCTCCAGTTTAAAACGAAAATTACTGACCGTTCCAAGGCGGCGCTTCTTTTGTAGAACCGTTTTGTTATTTATGTTTAGTGGATCTTTCATGTTTTTTCTGTCTTGTGTTTGCTATGCCTATTGGTATCCTGGGTCAAGTATGGTACTTGATTGTATCGATTCCTGATCTTTGCACCCTTACTTCCTTTTAGTGTTTGTCATGCTGTCTTGTCTGTTCATTGCAGCCTTGTGGTTACCTGCGGGGAAAGGGCTAACCCCTTGGCATTCTTGTAAGTGATGTTTTATTGTGTTTTAGTCACTTTCCAATTTGGTGTCCTATGTCATGTGTGGTACTAGATCATACCGATTCCTGATATTTGCCCTCTTTCTTACTTTCATAAAAACAAGCATTAACAATTCTAGGACCCCATGAGCGGATCGAGAATATTTCGTCAAAAGGTGGTCCTGGGCAATCAACGTATTGCACTGAGGGCCTTACGGACCTCCCTCCTTTTCAGGGGTGGAGGTGGTGGTGGTGGGGGTCCGTACCAGATTTTCTAAGGAAACATTTTACCACTTGCGATTTTCCAGAGGGGGTCCGAACGCTTGACCCACCCTCTGGATCCGCCCATAGAATCATTAAATTTCCCATTCCCATTTTCCCACTTCTCCTTCAATAGAATTCCATTTATCATATGACGAGTGATATAACGCTATGCAATAAAATCGATAAACCACTAGTGATTTACGGATGTTCCGGAAACGTTATGAATGCGTACATAATGACGCAACTATAACTTTTTTTACGCCAGAAATGAGATTTCAAAGTAATCTTAATGTCATATGATAAATAGAATCTAACATTCGTGCTCTTGTATTAATGAATTTATTAAACTGGTAGTGAAAAGCAAGCCTCGCATTTTATCTCTTTTCCCCAACTCGTTTAATAAATTCAATAAAACATGAGCAATCATGTAAGATCCTCTATTTAAGTTAATTTGTTTTCATTTTTGAACATGTACATTTGAAAAGTACATGTACGTGTTTTATGATAGTTGACTTCCGTTGCTATCTATTCATTTTTGTTGTGGTCCCATTTTGTGTGGGTTTTGTGTTTTTGCCCTGTTTTGTGATGTGGTTCTTGGTGCTCTTTCTAGTTTAGCAATCATCTTGCCAAGGAAGACAGAGCTGGTTGCGTTAAGATTGTCTGTGTCTTGTGTCTATTCTTTACGGTGCCATGCGTCGGTCTGCAGTCTGTTGTTGTGGTATTTCCTGGTCATACTCGCATACTGTACTTTGTTAAAGATAAACCTGAAATACGTCTTCATTAAAATAAATTCCTGTAATAAAATATTGGCTATAACATTAATGTATTGCAATAGACTGCATGCTTGGTGGTCATCCCAATCACAGTTGGCAAATTTGTATTCCTCTGTAATTGCACACCAGGGGGGTGGGGGTGGTCGGACTTCAGACTCTATGATGGTTCCAACCTAAAGACTTATCTATTGATAAGATGGTAGGGGCCTGATGCTTTGGCTGTCGTCAGGCCCACCGGGGTTAACTGTTGGATTTCTTACGCTCAGGTATTCAGTTTTATGTACTGTTGAGTCCTTATCTTTGATTTATCTTCTTTTTATATCTTGATTTATATGTTTTTGGAGATGATGCATTGATTAGCTACGGGTCTTTCATGAAAAACCAAACATTTATGTGTCCAGATCCACATCTGAACTAAGGGTGAGGTTGGCACTGGGAAACCGATTTAAGCCCTCCAGTAAAATATTTACTCCTCCGTCTTTGAGGACATTTTATTTCAAAGCCATACTAAACACCAAATACTTCGTTGTTTGAAGCTCCACCCTTATTTTCTATCTGAGATTTTTATTTTCTTTTTGCATTTGTTCATTGATTTTGCTCATGCTGATCCTCATCAGGGGACTCTTACACCTTTATAAAAATAAAGAACTTCTGCATTTTCATCCTGACTTCCACTTCCAGGGAAATCTCAGTTATTATCTGTTAACAGGTAAATACCTTTTTCCACTTCCAGGGAAATCTCAATTTTTAGCTTCTACCAGGTAAATACATTTTTCCACTTCCTGGGAACTTGTTTCCAATTCCTGGGAAATCTCAATTATTACCTTCTACCAGGTAAATGGCTTTTTCCACTTCAGGGGAACTTGTTTCCACTCCTGGGAAATTTCAATTGTTACATTCTACCAGGTAAATATCTTTTTCCAATTCTGGGGAACTCGTTTCCAATTGCTGGGAAATTTCAATTATTACATTTTTTTACCTTTCCGCTTTTGGGGGACTGCATTTTTCCACTTCTTGGGAAATGACATGTGACCTAGTCACCAACCAGTTTTTAGAGCTCTATTATGAGGAAAGTTTGCTCTTTCTACACACATCTACTGCTTCTTTGTTATATACTCTTACCTTTTGAAATAACCTCTGAAATTCCACTTCCGCGATAAACGATTGAACCTCCAAGTGTATTTGATTTTTAATTTTGTCTCACTACTTATAACATTGTCCATATCCGTATAGCCAACATAAACATCACCGTTTTAGGCTTGCAAATAATTTAAAATGAAATGCAGTATTTTCTGTCAATACTCTGACATTAGCTGTTTAACGACAACACCATTAAAACCAACTGACCCTTTTCAAAGTTAGTATGACTCATTTTTATTATAACAAACTTACCTTTAACTGACTTGGCTCTAACATATATTCTACTGTGGATGCAGCGATTTCTGCTCATACGCTCTGATAATTTTATGTTTCTAAGTGAAATCTCATTTCTTTGATTATCTTTTAAATTCTCCCCATCTTTCTTCAGGATATATAAACCTACCCGTTTTTCAAGCAGAAGAAATGTATGAATCATTTTACATGTAGCAACGATTCCATTGATAATTTTCTTCAAACACAAGAAATCCAAATTTCATTAAATAAAGAAGAAATTCAATATCAGAATTAGGTCTGCCTATGAGCAAACTTTAATTACTTACTTCGTTTAGCTTTGATTCCACATAAACAGTCGTTTACAAATTCAGTTATTCTTTGACCATTTACCACCATACAGCATCACTGTTTAAACTTTCCAAAATATTTGACCAATGCTCGCCAATTCAAGTAATGAATTCTGTATGTAAAGTTCTCTCTTACCTTCATCTGACCAATCTGACCATGCAAAAACTCAGAACGTTCCATTTGACAGAGCTTTATCCATGTGGTTAGTATCAGCCACACCATTTTCAGCACATGAAATATCAAATTTTAAAAAGTTGTTGCCATGTAAACTTGCATCTTTTTTTCTATTTTAAACTTAGATTGATGCAAATTATCGTTTATGTTATGACAATCCAGTACTAATATCTATTTTTATTTAATTTTTCAGCCTATTTCATGGGGATTCATCTGTACTTATTCTCTGCCAATCCACCCACATTTATTATCATATCTCATGACCTCTAATTGATATGTGCTACCAGCTTTCGTATAGCGCCAAACTTTACATCTTACAAAGTGCTTTATATCTGAAATGTCTCTCTGATGAAAACAAGAAAACTGCTTTCTGTGCTTATCTTCACATTGTGCTTTAAATATGGACCTTCAAATTTCCTATGGCGACTTGGATTGAGCTCTTCAAATGTGTTTCTGATCCTCCTTATCACTGGCGACTTCCAGATGTAAATCATCGTCAACTACCTTCTAGCCAATGTGGGTTCTAATAACCTGTCGTTGATCCAAATATTGGAAGCTGAAATGTAAGAACATTAGATGTAAAACTGTGATTGATTCCATCGTTGACTGTACAAATTTATTATTATTATTATTATTATTATTATTATTATTATTATTATTATTATTATACTGAACCAAACTTCTAACGCAAAATCAAACAGAAGCTTTAATATTAGATATATTGTTTCGTCCATTGTAACACAATTTTATCAAAAATTAAAACACTTATTTATGAAAATGAAAGTACAACTTCATCGGTCAATTATTCTCTTTTAATCATAACCTGATTTGGTGAATGTCTGCCATAACCCCTGGCCGGTACAATGATTTTGGCAAGACCTCATATATTAATTAAGGTTACATTCCTGAAACATTTTGCGTTGGAACTGTGGGTCAGTATATTATTATTATTATTTTATCCTCTTTGCAAAAGCAGGAAGTGCCACCCATTTCATGAGACTGCATAGCCTGCTCTTGATGTCTATATACGTGAACATGTTTGAAACTATGATCGTTTTATCCCTGGTATATTCTTTCATAATGTGTATATAGTGCGTTGCGTTATTTTTTTATTTTCTTTATTTTATACAACAGCCTCCGCTTTTGAGTGTTTCAGATAAAGATGTAAAGCCTGCTCTTGACGTCTATATACGTGAACATGTTTGAAAGTATAACTGTGATATCCCTGGTATATTCTTTCATAATTTATTTGTAGTGTGATATTTATTTTTTATTTGCTATATATTATACAACATTCCTGCTTTTGAGCGTTTGAGATAAAAAATTATTGCCTGCTCTTGATTTCTATATACGTGAACACATTTTTAAAATATGATCCCTTGTATATTCTTTCATAATGTGTACGAAGCGTGTTGCGTTATTTTTATTTGCTCTATAGTATACAACATTCTCCGCTTATAAGCGTTTCAGATACAAAATGTACCTTCCGCTAAATTCTTCATGGTTTAGGTTTAGGATCTATGTTTTGGACATGTCATCTCCTACACATTGAACGCATTTACCTTTTGAGTTAAAATCTGCAGATGCGACAAACGCACTTTTGCTAATTTATAATTCACATTATAAATTTTTGAGTGTCACTTATCTTTTTAATTCTGGCAAAACCAACTTGTTCATCTCGTTCTGTCTGCTGTTATATACTCTAGGTAGATACCATATCTTCGTACGCTAGAAATATAGACCAAATTCCTTCGCTTTTTTGTGTGTTGCTCACGTCTGTATAGCCGCGTTAGAACTGATTTTACACGACACATCGTTTGCTATTATTATACCTGAGTATTGACTGAGTAATAATATACTGCACAACCTTTGTTAATGCTAGTACCGACTAAACAAATATTCTGCTCTAATCGATGAAACGAGTAGAATGTTAATTAAACTCGCCTGGTAAAAAGAAAAGAAAATATGCCAAAATTCCATCTGATTACAGAACAAACACGGCAAACACATCAGGTCAAAAAATCTGCAGCTTATCCTTCACGCATAGAGAAAATAACGTGCAAAGGTGCACTTTAAGTCCATTTTTCGCGTTTCTTTTTAATGTGGCAGTACTTTTATTAGCGACCCTTCAGTTTAATTTGATTATGCTTGGTCCTTCAAATGTCTTTAGCTATTTGGCATACCAGTGACTTCCTTTAAGGGTCTTTTGTTGCAAGACTTATATTGGGCTCATATAGAACCAATACAAATTCGAAAAACAATTGTAGAAGTACATACATAAGTAAACACTTCAAAGAAAGACCTTTAGCCTGTCATCTGCTGGTTAATGTTTCCTATATCGACTAAACCGTTTAACCCTTAAAGCGCCAACCACAACTGCAGCAGACGACAAATTTTGAGACATCTTTCCTAATGTTAGAAAAAATAAGGTATGATATTTCATGAGAATCGTCTGCCAGCAGACGATTCTCATGAACTATCATGCCGTATTTATTATTTTGAAAAAGCGGCAAATTTTAAATTGTCGTCTGATGCAAAATATAGGCGCTTTAAGGGTTAATAAATAAACCCATGTCAATAACCAGATAAGGACTTGAGTAACTGAGCCGACATCTCAATAAGGCACGTTTTTCCGCGGCTTACATGTACCTTAATGTGAACACAATATCTAGTATAAATTAAGCCGCGACATTAAAATAAACTGTGTTCCCAGCTAAGTATCAGGTCAGCCTGGGCAGATGCCCACGCTGATCTGAGTCTTCCCTGTTCCAATGAAGAAAGCTGAGAGCCTTCGCTGTTCCAGTGAAAAAGCCCTGGCTAACATTTAATGCAATTTATTTTGATGGTCTTGATATTTTTTTCAAGATGACCTTAGGCCACGTTATATGTGTGTCAAAGTTCTGTCATGTCTATTTATGTAACGGCATATACCACAGTATTGTCGCGGTGAATGAGGCGAACTATTTGGATCAAAATGTTGGACCGAAGCAAGCCCTTGCGCTTGGAAGACATTCCAAATATGAACTTTGGAAGATTTATGATCGACAGCATGGCGGCACACAGAAGGGAAGTCGCTTTGGTGAGTAGAGTTCATTGTTGTTTGCTATTTCGTTTCATAGAACATGTACAAGTGTTACAAAGGTCATTATAAATGGGTTCTGTCATTTAAGCTATTTCAGCTATACTAAGGGAAACAAGAAACGCAGCAGACATTTTATTATGAATTTTCAGAAACGGAGTTGGTATAATGTTCTTTGATTAAAAACATGTCAAATTTTACCATACAACTTGCATTGAAACACAGAAAAAGACCGTGACAGCATAACTAACCCCCAAATCAAACACTACAAAATGTGCAAAACAAACTCAGAAAGTGCGTGCAGTTTGTTGAGGTAAATAAGTGAGCCTGACCAGGGCCACACCGGGGAATCGCGAGCAACAACAGCATACTACTAAAGCAAGTACACAATTTCAGTAAAGCATTCAGCTCTTTCTTCCTCAGATGAACAACGATCATCTTGCGAGTTATCTGTGTTTTCATTTAAAACACAAAACCAGAATTTGATCACGAAATCTAAGGATTTTAAAACGCTATTTTCACGACCGTCAATTGCCACTTAAAATACTGCCAGACATTTGTCTTTGATGTTAGGTTAGTTTTTGTCAACGTCTTAAAATAGCCTCACGTTGAATTCATCTAAAGTTGAGCCCTTTCTAAAAGCTCATCTGACTTTTTCAGATTGATGGCACGACGAGGAAATCCTATACGTTCCATGACGTAATCAGCAGGTCAGAGCGTCTTGCTGCTGGACTGCAGAGATTTGGCGTCAAACCTGGTGATGTCATTGCTATGGTGACGTCGAACAACATAGATTTCCTAGGGACATTCTACGCATCTAACCTTATCAACGCAGTGTTTCTATCTGTCAATCCTCTATTCACTCAAGGTGATTATATACTGCGATCTACCCTTGCCCACTAAAACTGAAACAGAGACCAGGCCCCAGGTTATATTTGGTAATGTTCAACTCGACTTTATCAGAACGATAAATTTAACATCTGAGAGTTTGAAAAGTAAGTAAGGTTGCAAAGATCAGGAATCGATACAATCAAGTACCACACCTGACCCAGGGTTAAAGAATCTAGGATTTTTGAGCAGATGAAACTTCATAATCATTTGAGTTATAGGGCTAATTCAAATATCAAACTCTCGTCGTCTCGATGTATTTGTGATGTTATGGCTTACATCGACGATGAAGCGATCTTGTTTTGAACGTGGCATGCCGACTATGGGTCATCGCGATGAGGGCGTGTTGTATTTAGGTGGCGACATGCCATCGTTGATGAACATTTTGAAGTTAAGGCGTCGCTGATATTCTTTGATAAGATTCTTTATCACATGACGTCGCATCTGGGATGCAATAACGCCATGCATTAAAATCGATAAACCACTAGTGGTTTACAGATTTTCTAACGTTACATAATGACGTCCATTATAACGTGACGTAAAAGGTGGCAAGGTCTTGACGGTTTCACGACGAAAATGCGATTTTTAATTCATTTTAATGTCATGTGATAAATAGAATCTATCATTCGAGCTCCTGTATTATTGAATTTATTAAACTCGTTGCGAAAAAGATATAAAATGCTCTGCAAACCTCGCATTTTATCAGTTTTCCTCAACTCGTTTAATAAATTCAATAAACAGGAGCACTTATATAAAATCCTCTATATATCCATCAGGGTAATCACCATTTTTGACGAGATTAATAAATTCAACGTTTTTTAGTCCTCAACTTATTTTACAGTTTTACAGGGGTTTATCAATGGTTTATTTCAATGAAAACTATAATTTCCAAGGTTTCAGAGGAGGTCCAATACTTTCCAGGGGAGGGTGGTGTCCCACTTTTTCCAGGGGGAGGGTTTAAAAGCTTATTTCTATTGAAACCCATAGAACTTGTGATTTGTCAGGGGGTGTCCGGACCCCCTATCCCCTCTCTAGATCCGCACGTGATAAATGATAAAAAGGTATATTATGGTTGTGCTAATAAAAAGCATGCTCATTTGATAATTATTTAGGCTATGCATGTATGACACGCACTTAATGTACTTTATACTAACTGGTGTAACAGTATTGTAATACATTCGAACCCATGTTAATTTTTTCTCGATATTCAATATGAACAAAGTTTAACCTAGACCTATAATAGGTATGCGTATTGATGCGGCAACAACCATCTTTTAAAGCTTCAAAGATAAACTAGACTTGTAAAATTACGTAACATTTTGTTGTATGAAATGCGGCTTTATGCGGCGTGCAACGCTTTAATTCGAGACGAATCTGCAGAAGTGCATTATAATGGAAGTAACCATGTTCAATAATTTAATTTGGGGTGGTATATCGTCGTTTATACGTTCGGAAATCACGTTTTACATTACTGTCTACATTATGAAATGTGAGCTAACTTCAGCAGCTGATCTTTCAACTTAGTACTTTTGTGTATTAATCAGATCACGTACCGTAGAATCTCGCAATTCATCGGGACCAGAGTTTATATTTCGATCTGTCAGAATAGTTCAATCTTTGTAAAAGGTCTTCAGTTGGCACCCCAGTACTGTTAGTTTAACCGGCCTCAAGACGACGCCAGTAAACAAAACTCAAACAGTATTTCGAATTAAAGACAAGTTTGTCACTTAGTAAGTTTTGTTTATGTCGATGCTTTACGTCCAGTCAACAATTTTTCAGTCATGTCATGACAATTTCCTTTACCTTGTAGCTTTGTTCAGAGACGTTTTTGAGAGATATACCACTATGTCTTATATCTTGAAAATGATGCTAATATTACCTCACTGTATTGTTTCGTTTAAAAGTTACAGCATACTGCAAACCGCCTACTCCATACCACTGACATTTTCTCATGTTATAGAATTATTATCATTTTTGAAACTAAATCTTTCAAGCCGTGTATTATCATAACCACAAAATAAAACTGCATTGTAATAATGTTCATTCAAATGTTCGAATAGCGAAAGCTTGTGTCGATTCAATACTAAGAGTATATGACGTCATTGAATTTGATTACTACGTCATTTTGAATACATTGCAGAATTTTTATTTTCAAGAATATTTTACTTTTTGTCTGTTCCGTTGAACTCAAAACATGGAAAACCTTATATCAGCAAAATATTTAAGACGAATGCTATTTTAGTCACAGCGTATTTTACTGTTGATTGGAATATTGTAAAACAAAGTTGCATTTTTCCAAATAAATGATTGATTTTAAATTTAAAAAAAAAACATTTTTTTATTGATTTCAGATGGATACTTTGTGCCCATATTATCATCGTTTTACGATATAGTGCACACTTAGACACTTGATCAGGGTTTATTAAGATAGGCAAATGCAAACTTGGTGAACCTCTGAATATTGACCTACTTTTTGGACTCGTTATAATTTTCTAATGTCTGTTTACTACTAGTGTCCGACAATGCAGACTGATCATTACTGCCTGCTTCAGACAAATGTCAGCTTATCTTGCATTTACCTCAAACTGAATTTTTGTTTTATACAGTCGTGGTTACGACAGTATCAGCCGATAAATTCTTCAAGTTGCAGATTTTATCCAGAATTTGTTATTAGCTGGCAAATGCATAGCCAAACTTCCGATGGCCTAGGCAACGCAGATCTTATGGAAATTTTGCCATGTTAACAAGGCATATTTATTGATAAATGAAATTTGAGCAGACATGAAATCAAATGGCTGAGACTGCTCTTGCCTAATTTGTTGGGTCTCTAATGTGCAGGATTTGCTTGTTCAGTCAGTGTCTTGAGGGTATGGCTGTTAGATTTCTAGTCGTTTCTTCAAGTTACATAAAACATGTTAAAGCTGTGTATAGGCAAATAAAATTTGTTTGTTTGGTACAGGTACTTGACGTTGCTAGTTACAGAGATATTACGCCAGGATCAGAACTTTCGGTACATCCCTCGTAGTACCTTGGTTGCTACGGAAATAGAGTTCTATCACTTAAATGTTTTATAATTTGCTTCCAGGTGATTTGAATAAGGTATTCAAAGACTGCAATGCAAAGTATGTGATAACAACACCAGATTTAGTTCCAAAGATCGCTGATGCAAAGAGAGACTTGGAAGCCATAAAGGTAGGTAGCCATTGAAACCTCTATTTCGATTCACCGACTTGCATTTGCAATTGAATTGCATTTCAAGGTTTTATGGTCTGCATGTCATCCTTGCAAACTGTTTCGACCCAGATCAGGCCCAATAGAACGTTTGAAACTCTGATAGTATTCTTACAATATTTGTTACGAACATGTCTGCAGAAGACAAAAAACGTGGAAAAAACAGCATGCAAAGAATTAATCCGAGCTACTGTCCCTATAGACATACGTGTGCTCAAGAAGTAACATTTGTTAAATATTTAAATAAAGTTTATCATATGACGTCGAGTCTGGGAGTGAAATAACGCCATGCAATACATCGATAAACCACTAGTGGTTTACAGATTTTTGGGAAAGTTATGACGTCCATAATAACGTTGCGTACATTATGGCAAAAATATAACGATTCTACCTCAGGAATGGTATTTCAAAGTATTCTTAATGCCATATGATAAATATAATCTAACATTCGTGCTCTTGTATTATTCAATTTATCAAACTGGTTGCAAGCCTCGCATTTTATCTCTTTTCCCCAACTCGTTTAATAAAATCAATAAAACATGAGCACTCATGTAAGATATTCTATTTAACCTCTGATTTTCCCCACAGGTGATAGTTTTTGGACATGCGGACGGCTGTGTTCCTTACGAGTCATTACTGGCACCAGAGGGAACAAGCTACAAGACAACCGATGCTGACTGGAAAACCACGACAGCAAATCTCCTGTTCTCTAGCGGAACCACGGGCTTTCCCAAGGCGGTACAGACCTCGCACTACGCACTCATTGCAAATGTTATGCAAATTGAGTAAGATTATACTACTAAATGTGTCTTGTCGTTTGAAAGCGTATTTATCAGTCACCACTCATGTTAACCGCATTGTCGCATGTTGCCTGATAAACCTTGTCTATCTCAGGCATGTGCCTTTATCAGGTCATGATGACGTTGCACCTTTTGAATGACGTCGTTTATGGCGCTGAATCAACGCAAAACTAAAAAAATCGTCATAGTCGCTATTTGAAGAGAGAAACAATAGGTAAACTGATAAATAGAATATCAGGTTCGCGTCTCTTGATATCAAGTTTACCAAGCTCGGCTTTGAGAATGCATGTTGAATCACTTGGCAAGCCTCGCAATGTCAACAAGCTTTCTAAAAACATTTTCCTGGTAAACTTGATATCAAAAGACACTCGCCTAGTATTCTTTATATATCTTCAGTTTGCCAGCACGAGAGGCTACATTCAGCCTGCTCAGCTATAGAAACTAGCTGGAATATATAAAATTTACATAGAACCGGTTTAGCTATAAAACTTCCCAGAAGGCGAATAAGAAAGGCGTTGACCAGACTGCACGGATGCGCAGACTTGTCTAAGCCTTTGTTGGTCAAATCAAAGTATTCTCTTATCGTGCCACAGATAAGACTGTTCAAGTCTTAGCCGTACATATTTCTCTAATTATGAAATACGATCATATGTGTTTGCTTTTCTGCATATATCTACATGTAACATCAAAGCGATGTCCTTGGTAACTTTTGGCTGTTGTACCTTCTAAGGCGGTGGTCCAGCTGTTGTTGTTTCTTTGTTTATTGTTTGTTTAAACATATTTATTCATATTTCCATTTACAGTAATATACAAATATACATTTACAATATAATCATGATGGGATTCAGAAAAAAGTCATGCGACTTATACGAATATGTTTCCCTTTTACTTATTTATTGTTGCTCCCATTCTTTGTTGGGGTTCTATGTTGGGCCCTGGATTTGTTACGCAGTGCTTTGTATCCTTTCTCGTTTTGCAATCATCTCGCTGGGAAAGCGAGAACTTGTTGCTTTACTTTTATTGTCTTCGTGATGCTATGTGTTTGTTAGAGTTCTGTGTCTCTTCGTCAATGTGCCTAAGATTGGTATGCAGTGTGTGATTGTGGCATTACCTGGTTTGCACATTCTAGTGAAAACCTCTCTTTAATAGTACAGTATATCAACAATATATCCAAATAAACTAAATCCTCAAATTCTAAAATTGCACCCTATAGACCCCAGGTACACAGAATGTGTGTTTAAAATTTTCGATTTATATACCCTTCTTTACCTTAATATTTCAACTTCCGGTAGCCTCGATTGTAATTCTTTATAAAGCGGTGACTCATCAACGTGTGGGTTTGTTCTTTGTCTCCTCTCCTGTTTTGCAATACTCTCGACGAGAACGTATTGCTTTCCTCTGATTGTAGTTTTTGCTTGGGTGTCTGTGTTTATTTGTGGTCCATGTACTTTCCTCATGGTAGTCTGGTCTGATCATACTTTCATGTTGATTGTAAAAGTCATTCACCCAGATTGGACTGTAAAAACACATAGACGGATGGCTGAGAATGGGTTTGCTCCCCCCCCCCTAGAGAACTTTGCAGACATATCTTATCTTGTAGGGAATTGAAAGCCGAGTCTTTTTAGAGATGTTTGCACTCTGTGCTCCGGGGCGTTAGTCTGTAAGAGCCTGTAACATACGTTACTAAATCAAACTGAGAAAAAGTAAATTTAAAGTTTGGGCTACAAATTAAAGACATTAAAATATTTATTTTTAAAAAATCATTCATATAGTCTGCATACTGGATATCTTAACTACGTATGACAGCAATTTGAACAAAATTGAGGCTTCCTAAGGTGTCATATGCGTTACATAAATTAGATAACCCATTAAAATTTGCAAGTGTGGCTAACATCATTTACATTCACAATCTCTCTGTGTGTTTTGCAAAATGTTTTTAACCATGTCTGACTAGCTTATGCAATTGGATAACAGAAAAATTAAAGTTTGTTTCCCTAGCTTAAATATTTTTTTCTAAAATAAGCAATTAAACAACCCTACTCCTACCCAGTTTTAAGGTGAAATGTTTGGTATTAAAACTAAAGTAAAAATAGTTAAAAAATATTTGCAGTTGATGAATGTGTTTCATTGTTTGGGATTTATTTGCTTATATGAAAAGACTCATAAATCTGCAAGTTTGTTGCAAAATTTTGAATATCAGAGGCTCTAACATATGTTACCTGATGTAATAAATGGGCAAGCTCATTGTCTTTACGTAAGATATGCCTAAAATGTTTTAATCTCCTCGAGGGAATTTTGCAGACATATTCCTTCTAATAGTACAACTCAAGCTGCATTGAATAAGGGATGTTTGCACTCTCTATGTTGGGGCGTTAGTCTGAAACAGCGTGTTACATGCGTTACTATATCAAATAAAGGAAATGTAGTTTGAAAGTTTGAGCTAAAATTGTGAAAAAACTCGCAGCTGTTGGAGATCTTACATTGTTTAGGGATTTTAAACTGGCTCCTATGATAAAGACTTATAGATCTGCTAGTTGTCATCAAGTTTTAAAGATCAGAGAGCGTTACATTTGTTAGCGTGATAAGTAAAATCATCAAACAGTATTTTGACATCAAGCTGAGTAAGGGCCTGCTCCATCCTAATCCCCTTTGAAATTCTGCAGACAAATGACATCTTATGTAACTATTCAAAGTGCATTTAATAAGAAATGTTTGCACTCTGTAAGATGGGGCGTTTGCCTGCAACAGCTTGTTTCATATGTCACTATATCAATTTGAGAATAAGAATTTTGAATGTTTGAGCTACCAAAAGAAGACCTTGAATTTATCTAATAAATTGACATTCTTACAGTCTTTATACTGGATGTCTTTACTACATATGGAAGCTGTTTAACATTAATACGGCTTACTGTGGTGTTATGTGCGTTACATGAACCTAATTATAATTTAAAAGCTATAATTGTGGCTATCGTCATGTAGTTAAACAACTACTATGACTTGGTTTCAAACTGTCTTATTAGATTTTACAAACATATACTCAATTGATGAATAGGAAAATCCAAGTTTGCTTTTCTAACTTAAATATATTGTCTTATAGGAGCTAATACACAGCCCTACTCCCAGTTTTACAGAGAAGCGAATTTTGTTATTACCGTTTAAGTAAAAAACATGAAAGCGAACACAGGGTGTGGATATTTTTCATTTTCTTGGTCTGTCTTGCTCATATATCTACAAGATGTCATTAAGTTAAAGATAAGGACACTTTATGTGTACTTATAAGTCTTTGGTGCCAAAACACTAGAAATTATATTCATTTCTGATTATCAAGCCCATGGACTGGTGTTACAGATGTTATCAATGGCCTTTTGGACACATTTCCTAATACTGTGCATATAATGCTAAATATAGAGCCACAAATAGAAAAGATAGTTTTACATTTTTACAAGAAAATACAATAAAGAAATGGTCCAAACTATTTCTCATCGATTTAATACTCATGTTCAACGTTTGGCGTTGACTGCTTCTGTGATAATCATCATTATCACACGCCTCCTTGCAACTAGTAGAATCATCACACAATATTTCAATCATTTACTATTATTCAATTTTATTACCAGTCCACTCAAAATTGATGAGCCATTATCAACTTTCCAATTTTGCCATTTATGGCTTGGACCATTTGGAAACTGATATGAATTCCTAATAGTTGGCTCTTTGAGTATGTATTTCAAGTGATGCCCTGCAAGTAGGAGAAAGACTAAAGCTTTACAAGGAGGAAAACTATGCCATTAAGAGCAATGAGAACCTGGACTGATGTACCTTGATATTTCTGTGATAAAGAATCATATCTTAGCTGGTTAACTTTTATAAATGTAGCCTTTCCATACATGCAACCCCCATATTTTCATCTAATAATGTCTCTGCACTTATTATCTTTCCCCAAGAATTCAAAAACTTATTTTAAGTCTTAGTACTTCTGAAGTGCTGAAACCGAGGTAACTCTTTCCCTTCAGATAAACGAACTAGATGTATCACAGCAGGTAAAGCAATGAAATGCAGGATGAACAGAGCGCAAATTAGACCCTTTCAATTCAATTATTCACTAAGTTTCTAAGATAAGAGCGCTTATTAAAGGATGTATCATATATAACTCGTCATAATAAATGAGCAAGGGCATTGTCGTGACATCCTTTTTGATTACACAGTCAGAGGCAAGTGTTTTCAATTTCAGTGTTTTCAATGGATCATGAAATGAGGCACCTTATCAACTTGTTTACTCTGTATAAATCTTCCATAGAGCATAATATAGAACTACTGGTTATCCCATTCTACCTATAGTCCACTTTCCTTCTTTTGAATGTATCAGCTAAAGATATGGCTGCAAAAACTGAGAAATCATAGGTTTTACATTATTTTAAGACATGCTTCAATGTCCTGACATAAAAAACAACCAACTGCAAACATAATTGATGGCAATGTCCAACTTCATATTTTTTTTCTTATACCAGATAACTTTCAAGGTGTAACAGAAATTGTTTCAGACGGTCTGCCAAAACCATCAAGAGTCAACATTGTAACTAAAGAAAACTTATAAAGTTCTTTGGGCGCAGCAAAATACTATTGATCTAAGACCTGAGGACTTGAGCACCAAAAGACTGGATAGGTTTCATGGCAAATGATGCAAAAAAGCAGCCTATCAAATTTCTTTTCGACCAATGTCAGAAATCTTAAAGTATTCTTAGAGGTACACGGTAGAGACATAGATTTTGCAAAATCAGAGCAAAGTTATCATTTGACTAGCACGGATGCAGAGGCAGCTGCAGTTAGTTTGCTCTTGCCACTTCACAGGAAGAGATATATACCAGAGTCATACTCCGTTGTATGCATATATGTGAAATGGCATTAAACCCATATTTAATCAGGTGTTTGATCCCATGACACTGACATGCTGTTTCTGCTTTTGAAGAATGCTAAAAGGATTCAAGTTTGGCTGAGTCAAGTTGTTTGACGCTGGCACTGGCCACACTTAAAAAGAAAATTAAGTCTTTTGATGGCTAAAGATGAGGATCACATGAAATGCTTATAAGTGATGTTTGTCACAATTACCAATTTTAAAAAGTAATCTTAATTAACTTAACACATATAACACCATAGGAAGCTGTATATTTGTTAAAAATCTTGTCTTATGTATCAAAGGTATTCAGCATGCAAACTACATGAATAATTCAAATAAATAGATAGTTTTATGTCTTCTTTCTGTTTCTCAGACTTTCCATACATTTATTCTTAAATTGATATGGTAACATATGTATCATACCATTACAGGCTAACCCCCTAGTTAATAGAGTGCAAACATCTCTTATTTGATGCAGCTTGAATTGTTCTTTAAGGTAGGATATGTCTGCAAATTCCCAAAGGGGTGGAGAGGAACAGGGTTGAACTCAGTTTGCAGTCCTAATACAATGCCATGATTCTACTGGTTGTGATGAAATGGGTTATTATTTTACAATAAAAGCAGACACAATGATAAACATTGTGAGGGTGACTTGAATAAAGATTAATTTTGAATAATTTTATTTAATAGGAATATTATATGTCTATATATTTTAATATTATAGGCATTGGGAAATATGTGATTAAAAAGGTTATATATAACATAGTTAACACAATTCCAAGGGCTTGTTATCAGCAATGGCTGTAATTACTAAGACTTAGGCACCAGAGGCTAGTAATTAATAGGAAAACATGTGAGAAACCATGTTTTTCTGAAATATCATCTCTTACTTCCAAGAAAATTTTCTAGCTCATTCATTATGCCATGTAACATACGTTACATACTTTAATAAGTGCTCTGATCCTGATGTCAAACTTGCAAATGTAAAATTCTTTATTGCATTAGCAAGACAGTGCCAAAAATGTAAGATATCCACGAGAGTCAAATATTTTCATATATTTCTTCAATAATAGATACCAAAATTGGATACTTAAAATTGGGGGGTAGGGTTGTTTAATAGCTCATATAAAACAATGTATTTGAGATAGAAAAGCAAACTTTGTTTTTTCTATTAGTCAAATGAGTACTCTAGTAAACTAAGATTAAAAACACTTGTATAAATGCACAAATCGTCTGTAAAATGAATGATGTATGTCACAATTTCAACTTTCAAAGGGAAATTTAATCTATGTAACGCATATAACACCATTGAAGGCTGTCATTTTGTTTAAAATGCTGCTTTTATGTAGCTTAGGCATCCAGCTTGCAAACTACATAAGAAATTTGAATAATTAGATGGTTTTATGTCTTCTTTCTGTAGCTCAAACTTTATTTTTGATTTTTTCCTTAGTTTGTTACAGTAACATATGTAACAGGCTGTCAGAGACTAACGCCCCGGAGCACAGAGTGCAAACATCTCTTAAAAGATGCGGCTTGAAATTTTCTTTAAGATAGGATATGTCTGCAAAATTCCCTAGGGGGGGGGGAGCAGGACCTTTTTTAGCTCGAAGTCTAACAACATTGGTTTAAAACTATTCTGAAACAATGCATAGTTGATAAAATCAAACTAATTGTTATAAAGCCCAATTTTAGTGATAAATTCAAATAGAAGTTAATCAACAGCTATAAAAAGTGGATTAGATACAGTCTGCACGCCAGGCTATACACCCAATCACAGTTTATAGCTATAGTGTCCCTCTTTAATTGCATGAAGTATGGTTAGGCCACAATGGCGGCCCTGGCGTAAAGCTTACATAAGTAGGTTGGTGACTGATGTTTATCATTGGCTAGGTCCGCCGTGGCTCAACTTGATGTTTTCTTTAGCTCTGTCTATCTGTGAGTCTTGAGCACTATCTTTGTTTCATCATTGTGTGTTAATTTGATTAGATTGTTTCTCTGAAACGACGCATTGCATAAATAAGAAAAGCTTAACAATTTTGTGTATTAACAACAACATTTTCTAAGGCAAATGCTTTGCGCAAGTTATATACTTTTAAGCAACCCCAGTGGTTGACCCCCCACCCCATATTATGCCGTGGTTCTTGATTACACTCAAAATAAAACTCTTTAAGGTATGACATATTTTGTTCTATGTATTTACACATGCACAATACTGTATGTTTGCCTTGAACTCAAATTAATTTATGCACATATTGGTCGCCAATAACTCTCCAGTAAAATGTCTTATTAAACGCATTGTGGGACCGAAAAGCAGATGGTATGCTGTACACACTTCTGTACAAACGTGTATGGAAAACAAGCGAAAACTAGAATCACAGACCAAATATTCTCGCACACCAGGTCAAAATTTCCGCTGTTTTTCCCCATGTGAGATAATTCTATCTCAGAGATAATCCTATCACACATCCGTATAAGCCCTAGGGAAAGATAAAAGCGAACAGCCGCATGTAGTCTGCACGCTGCGGCACTTCGATCCGTGGCGTCATTTTAATGTTAAAATGACGTCAACATATCACATCTCAGTAAATTAAGGATTTTCTGGAAGACTTTTTATGTCTTTCTAATAATTAAATGAGGTATTAAGTGGTGAGCAAGAAAAAGTATCCATTATCATTGTGATGGACGGGTAGAAAAACCCATCCCTCGAAATCACCGATTGCCATCACTCTGCGTGATCCTCGGGATGGATTTTTCTATCCAACCCTTATCCTTATGATTGATCCTTATAATGTCACCAAAAGGTAGATGCATTGGAACACAGAAAACACACACAATTAGCGTAGAGAGAAAGGCAAATATCAGGAAGCGATACATAGAGAATACTAGGTTCGAATCTTTTGATATCAAGTTTACCATGCAAGGCTTTGAGAATGCTTGTTGACATCGCAAGGCTTGCCGAGCGGTTCAACATGCGTTCTCAAAGCCCAGCCTGGTAAACTTGATATCAAAAGACACGAACCTGGTATTCTATTTATCAGTTTAGCGATAATGACATAATTTTCGATTTTGTGTTGATTCAGCGTCATTAGCGACAACATTCAGTGAAAAAACAAACAAAAAGTGTAACGTCATCATGACCTGATAAAGGCACATGCCTTGAGGTAGACAACGTTTATCAGGCAACATGCAACAATGCAGTTAATATTTGAGGTAACTGATAAAATCAAGTACATTACCTGACCCAGAACACCAATAGTGAAAGTGACAAACACACAAGAAAACACAACACATATGAGAGCCAAGAGGTTAGCTCTTTCCCAGCAGGTGATCACAAAAATAGTGAATATGATCAGGAAATACCACAATAACCAACTGCAGACAAATCCGAGGCATCGTTAGGAAGAGCCACACAGCAATCACGAGACACCAGGAAGAAAAACAAAGCAAAGCAACCAGCTCTCTCTACCCCATCAAGATGATTGCAAAAATAGAATGGACACAAACGCATAACAAAACATAGAACAATTACATAATCCCACAATGGGAGTAACAATCAATGAATCAACAGCAACAAAACCTCCACCTTAGAACGGACAGCAGTCAAAGCCACTGGGGGAGGCTTATATGCATTATACTGGTATCAAATATTCGCAAGGAACAAACGAGACAGCATAACGAAAGACAAACATGAAACTTAGGTAGCAAAAAAACAACGTTCCGCAAAAGAATCAACGCCTTGGAACGGTCAGAAAAAATAATGGAGGACTTAAACATGTTTAAGAAAAAATACACTAATCAACAAGTTAGTTATCTCTTCCTCAAAAAGACGATTGCCAAACTATTGTCCTGCCAGCCAAGAGTGACAGTGGCGACATGTTTTGTTTACAAAGTTATCAGGGACTTATAATCGATAGATCACTTGTGTATTAATCAT
The DNA here is from genome assembly GCA_964019695.1 of Loripinus fragilis. Classification (NCBI taxonomy): domain Eukaryota; kingdom Metazoa; phylum Mollusca; class Bivalvia; order Lucinida; family Lucinidae; genus Loripinus; species Loripinus fragilis. The sequence continues at coordinate 303,100 of CAXHUL010000501.1, forward strand.
ATCCTTAGGAAAGGAATAATACACAAGTGATCTATCGATTCGCGCTAGCTCAAGTGAAGTGTTTACGTTAGAGTTTTACTTAGCAATTGTACACAAAGTCTTACATCACTGTCACTCTTGGTTGGCACGACAGTAGACAGGTCACAAATGAACGTGTTCAGTGTCCTATTTATTGCAGTCATGGAGGTT
>CAXHUL010000501.1:303311-347400 GCA_964019695.1 Loripinus fragilis
CGGCTATTTCATCTGCTGTGGAAGGGAAATCAGGTTTTATTTATGATTTGGTTAAGAGTTGATAAGCTTTTTCGGCCGCGCAAACGTGCGTGCATTTCATGAAAATCCTATCCGTATACACACTGAATTCACATTTAATAACCCTTAAAGCGCACAATCAGAAAATGTATGTTTTTGTCGTCCGCTAAGATATTTGAAGCATCATAGACAAACAGTGTGGACCCAGATTAGACTGGAGCAGTCTGATCTGGATCAACAATGTTTGTCCCTATGCTTATGTTAAATAGACATTTTCAGATGCAGTTATTTTGCTGGCGTTTTAAGGTGTCAAAATGTGTTTTGCGTATATGATGAGGTAATGGCGCAAGATGATACAATTACATTTGAATAAAATCACGCCTCATTTCCAGCTTTTACCTATGTCTAAGGTTGACCAGTCCTAATTACGTATCCATGAGGTGCCGCCTTAACAGTAACCAAACAGTCATATAATACAACGATATAAAAACGTTGTGTTTCTTTTGCAGTTTGGTATATTTACAAGTACAACCTTACCATAAAAGGATTGAATTTAAAAGTAATTAATTTCAGGAAAATTTTGAATTTGAATAATCGCTGCCTGCTTTCTTCTATTTCTGTCTTCGCGTTACATCTCCAAGATCATCTTAGAGGACTGATTGAAGTGTCCTAATTTCTTTACAATCTGCAGCGAAATTGCAGACAAAACTCTTTTGAATAAATGGCATTAGTTCGTCGTGAGATAAAGTTCAAAATGGATTAAAATATCATATAGCATTAACGTCATTCCTTGAGTGATTCCTCAGTTTATTGCCGCGCGTGACAATTAATTCTGAAATATTGGTGACAAATAAACGTGACATGACAGTGAGTCACGTCATTGGGACATTTTTCATTATTTGTTTGAGTTGATGGTTTACGCCCCAGTCAACAATCTGTCACTCATATCGCTTAGAACTTGATATTTATTCCCTTTGCTGGCCTCGAGGTTATAAAAGTTGAGTTTATTCTCAGACTCAAAATAAAGCGCAATGATTGGCTGCTTGCAGACACGTGTCTGCAAGCAGCCAATCATTGCGCTTAATTTTGAGTCCGAGAATAAACTCAACTTTTATAACCTCGAGGCCTGGTCTTTCAAAACTATTTGGTTCAGGTAAAAAGACAAATCTCGCTTGATACATTGCATTTGTTAGATGGCCTCCATGCGAGCTGAACATTTCTTGTACTTCAACAACAGTAGAATCTAGGGCGAACATTTGGTACCAGTAAAATGCATTTAAGCCCCCGGTGGCTTAGGCTGCTGTCCGTTCAAAGGCGGTGGTTCTGTTGTTGTTGACTTTTTGTTTATTGTTACTCCTACTGCGGGAGTCTGTAATTGTTCTATGCTTTGTTGTACATTACTTATGTCCATTCTAGTATTGCAATCATCTAGATGGGAAAAGAGAGCTGGTTGCTTTGCTTAATTTGTCTTCCTGGTGCCTCGTGACGGTTGAGCGGCTCTCCCTCGCGGTGCCATGGGGTTGTCTGCGGTTTGTGATTGTGGTATTGCCTGATCACACTCACTTACTATTTTTTTTATAATAAGCTGGTACTAAGTAATAGGGGGGGGGGAAGGTGTTACAGTTGCGATATTGTCATTTCCGTTAATTCTCATAAGCAGACTATAAGAAACCGAATCTGCTGGTGTCAATTCTTGTTGTTTCTCTTAATGTTTGAAGGACATGTTGTTTTCTCCAGATTATTGCGACGGTCTCTTGGGTGAACAAGTACAAAGCAATGAAAATACATTAAGGTGTCTTGTAATGATCACAACACCACGTCAACTGCTGGAGTTACCTGTACTTTCATCCAAACAACTAGGCCAGGAACTTTAACATTTAAGGTCAAGATAATTCCTTGAGAAATTATTTTAGCACCAAAGCATAGGGTTGTGTAGTGTTAATAACCATAAAAAAGTCCTCAAAAAATATCGGTGCCAAATTCAAGAAAATAAAGATTTAAGATTTTATCATTAGTGGGTGGGGTACCTGAAAACTGGAAATAATGATATTTGACAAAATATGCTTATAAATTTCACATTCTTTTTAAGAAAATGCTGAATAAATCAGATTTGGATGGATTTCTGATTATAAGTGTGTAAATTGAGTGGTCAGCAGAGAACATATTCGTTTCCATGGCAACCCATAATCCTAAATAATGGGGGTGTGCCAACAAAAATATGCATATCTCAGTATCAATTCATCCTAAAATACTAAATTTGGTACCAAATTATTTCTTAGTTATCTAACGTTTTCCTGACTGTTTGATATGCAATTATCTAATTTGTATATACATGATTATTTATGAGAACTTGAGAAATTAGAGAAAATTGCAGAAAGTTAAGGGGGTATACCTACAAAATATCCTGTATCTCAGCTGCTAATTAAACTACAGGTCACATAATGCTGAGACATTGTCCCTTTACACAGTGGTTTAATATGCAATTTTAATTATTTTCATATCCATCAATGCCAATGAAAACATAAGAAATAAGAGAAAATTCTAAGAAAAACCACGGGGTATACCTACAAAATTGATTATATTTCAGCTACCAATTTCCCTAGATTACCAAACATGGTACCAAACTAATACCAAGATACAACCCTTTTATCAGGTGGTTCAACATGTAAATAATTAGCCTTAAATATCTATGACTATTGATAAAAACGTAAGGTATTATTGAAAAACGCAGATAAATTAAGGGGGTATCATTACAGAATTACTCATATCACAACTGCTAGTTGCCCTGAGTTACTGAACTTGGTTCTGAATTGATGCTAAGACACATTCCTTTTATCCATTGGTTCAACGTGAGAGTAATCTAAATTCGATCTTCATGATTATTAAAGTATACATAAGAAATCACAGAAAAATCGCAGAAAAATTAAAGGGGTATACCTAGAAAATTACTAATATCTCAGCTGCTAATTGCCATAGAGCAGCAAATATGGTATTAACATAATGCTAAGACATAGAGCCTTTATCATATGTTCTTTATTGGAAATATTTGAATTGCAAAATCACCATTATTAATAAAAAAAAGTATTTGTAATGAGAAAAAAATGAAAATTTTATAGCGGTGTACCCACAAAATAACCACTTCCTCAGGTGCTGTAATTCTTAGATTACTAAAAATTGTCCAAATATTATTTCCGTTCTGCTAGCCAAGATGGCAGTCAGAGCTCTAGATAAGAAATATTTTAAACGACAAATGAACTACATTGTACTGGTCCAAATTGGGAATCATTTCATAAAATTTAAAATGACATTCCTTGTAAGGCCTTCTACTAAAGCTACCCAACCAGTTCTGCTCTTCTGAACATTATAATCACCAGAGCTAAAAATGGAACTCTTTATACAACATCTTATCCATTGATCCAGATTCATAATAATTACAAAAAATGTTTCAGATTGATCTATGTTCCTTATATTGCCCAAAATCATTAACCTATGCTTAACAAAGTGCCCCCAGGGCTACGATTCAGATGAGAGGTCCAGAGACACCCATGATTGCCCTCTTGTTCAATATTATATGGGGATTCTCCCTTTTTGGCCATATTTTCCCCATTCATCCCATATATATATTTTTTAAAAAACAAATCAGACCTACCTACCTTATTTTAATTTTCCATTCAATAGTAAACTCACATTTTTTGGCCTAGGTAAGTATGTATTCTCTCCTATTTATTTCTGCGATTTTTCTATCATTTCCAATGTTTCATAAATTCATATGCACATAAAATTAGATCATATGCATATTGAACCACATGGTTTAAGGACTATGTCTAAGCATCAATTAAGAGCTGAGCTTGGTAAATTAGGGCATCTAGCAGCTGCGATATGAGTAATTTTGAAAGCATATCCACTTATTTTTTTTCCTGAGATTTGTCTATTATTTCCAATATTTCATTGATACCCGTAAATATTACACTGTGATTTCATGCCTGTTTGTAGTATAGTCCAAACTATTACCCCAAGGTACCGTGGACAACCTGAGGCACTATTGCACAAGGCCTAAGGCCGAGTGCAATAGTGCATCAGGTCGTCCACGGTACCGAAGGGTAATAGTTTGACTATACTACAAACAGGCATGATATAACTGTTTTATTACCCAACCCTTTTTATGAAATACTTAGCAGCGTTTCTTGAATGGAGTTGCTGTAGACGATGCGGTTTTTGTTGCAAAACAGAAAATTTCACCAAATCTGCTCAATTTAGGTCTCAAAATGTTTCGCTCGTTCTAACTAAGAAAATGAGTACCCACACTTTATGTTTCTGACCATAAACAACAATTTTTTTTAGTTTAATTGCCGAAGCATGGCTCATTTTCACCTTTGTTGCACAAAGTCTCCTGTTATAAACGAACCGTACACGCGCATCGTTGTGGCACATGTCGATAAGCGCCTGTGTGGTTTTAACAGCGAAGCGGGAAGCCAGGCCATGGTATAGTGCCAGTCAATAGTCAAAAATATTGACTGGGCAATAGTTCAGTGACCCATGACATAGCAAAAAATAGACAATTACTCCGCATATAGACGGTTGGGTAATAAATAAATTTAGTCATTTGAATGTTGAACAAGTGGGTAAAAGAATTTTGAGATATGAATTTACGACACCTTTTTTCCCCTTGTTTTTCTCTTTGACAAATTTTCTCTCTTCTACAATTTTCATTAATATTGATGGATATGACAATTAGGTAATTTACATATTTAACCAGAGTAGAAGAGCTTTGTCTCAGCATTGATTTGGTACCAGTTTTATATACTAGAGCAATAAACAGCTGAGTTGTATACCCCATTTTTCCTGAGTTTCCTCTCTAATTTCATAAATATTCATGAATACGCAAATGAGATAATTTGCATACCAGACAGTCCTGAAAAAAATCTATGACTAAGATTTAGTTTGATATCAAGTTTAGTATTCTTGGGTGAGTTGCTGTTGAGATATGAGTATTTCTGTAGGTAAATTCCATTCTTTAGAATTATTTTATAGGTTGTCAGAGAAACCATTCAATTTCACATAACCCAAATGGGTTAAATTTTGAGGACAATACTTTTGCATTTTGGTGGTCCAGATGAACAATATGGCATCCAGTAGAAATTGTATAGGTGTGTAAGGTAGGTCTACTATCACAGGTTCCAAATTTCTAGTCGTTGGCATCCAGTAGTAATGGTCATAGGGGTGTAAGGTAGGTCTACTATCACAGGGTCCAAATTTCTAGTCGTTGCTTCCTGTTTTTCTCTCCAATGATTTTCCTATCATTTTTCAGGTTTTCATAAATATTCATGAATATGCAAATGAGGTAATTTACATCTAGAACCACCAGATGAAAGAACTTGTCAAATTGTATCACTTATAATATAGCAACATACCATGTACATCAGTGATGTTTTCGGGCAGAAATCAGTTAATCTACGGGTATTTTTTTTTCAAATTTTCCCATATTTTAAAGTTCTCATCAATATTCATGAATATTCAAATTAGAAAATTTGCATATCTGACTAAGTAATAAAAGATCTATGCCTAGGCTTTAATTTGGTACCAAGGTTAGCAGTCTAGACTGAAAAGCAGCCGAGTTATGGTTGTTTTTGTAGGTACACCCCCATTCAGGAGAATAGCATTATTGGTTGCCATGGAAACCATGCAATTATACATAGCTAGAATGAAAAAAATCTGGGGACAAATTTTTGGGGCATGACTGGGTTTCCAATGAACAATCCAACACCCATTGAAACTTGTCCTGGGGTAGCAAGGTAGGTCAAATTAGATCCTATGGTACCAGTAACATGATATTGATTGCCTGTTTTCAGCGATTTTTCTTCATTTTTCGTATTTTTTTCACCCCCCAAAAATACCATTTCCCCTCCGATATTTTTTGAGGACTTTTTTTCTATAAAACAGGACACCTTCCTGATACTAAAACTGTTGATAACATTTCTCAAGGAATTAGTTTTGGGTCAAGGGTCATTTTTGGCTAATTTTACTGGCCTATACAGTAAACCCTGTCTTAAGCGGTCACTTAAAAATAGACAAAACAAAGGTCTTGATGGAAAATGGTAGCTTAATGAAGGTCGATTGTATTGCAGAATGCTCCCCTTTGAGCATTCTGCAATACTTTTGACCTGCATTAGGCAATAATCGCTATTGAAAACCAATTTTTCGCGTTATTTTTGAATAGCCGCTTAAGACAAGTTTTACTGTATTTAAATTCCGACAAAAAGCAGAGTATTGCTTAAGCTGGTGCTTGTGGGGGCGTCAGAGTTGTTCCACTTCTCATTATTTCTCAATAGCAGACTCTATGATACCGATCTCTGTTGAGGAGGGGGGGGGGGGCACTCTGATATTTTCATACATACGTAGGCCCGGGTCATTTTTTTGGCTTCACAATTTTGAATTTCAATATTTGTTTGGGTTTTCAGAAAAATTAATATTTTTGGGGGTATGAAGATTTTGTGGATATTTGTTTGGGGTCATCACAAAATTGGAGTCTATTTAGGGGTCATTTCTATGTATTTAAGAGTATTTTCTTAAGGTCAAGGTACAGAATGGGGGTATTGTTTTGGGTCGTTAAAATTACAAATATTTTTAGGGATGCTTGAAATACCTGATATTTTTGGGGGGTGACCAGTAATTCCTAAATGCGTAAAACGACTTGCAATGGATATGATAAAGGCTACTAACCTGCAACATAAATATGAATAATATGTTTAATAGATGTAAGTGCCAAATGGTTTACATAACTATGTAAGGTGCTCTGCAGCATAGTACAAAAGGTGTGAACAATGATTATGCGTTATGTGTAAGCGATTATTTACCACTATATGATATACTAGAGGACTTTGAAAACGCATCACCATATTTTTGCATTTTTCGTGCAAACCGTATATGGGATTGAAAAGTTACTCGCAGGTTTTAATGTGCAACTCAGAATTGGTATGAATCAGTCATTAATTTGACCGCACTATTACGCGACGCTGCTGATGACGTCACATGGGTACATACAACATCTAGCTTTTTTTCTGCACAAATTAATGAAGCATTTTTTTATTATTTTTTTGTTTAAACTGTGGCGTATATGATGCCATGTTACCAAAAGAGTTTTATAGACTTTTTCTAATTAAAAGTGATTGTTAACTTCAAAATTTCGAAAGAAAACGTCAAATCTGAACATCAATGTATAGCTCCTTTTTAGAAACATCTCCGTTAGTTACTTCTATGCACGCTTTCATTACTGATATTGATTACATACACTGGCAAGCATGTGGGGAAAACGTTTGATGTAAATCGTTGCAGAAGATCTGCTGTCATGTGATCGAGAACGTCTTAAACATTTACGTTAACGTCACTTGCACATTACAGATGGCACGTGATACAGGCGGAATTTATGAATAATCTGTCATTTGTGTATGCCCTTAGCCTCTCCTGATAAAACCGGACGTAAGAAATAGAAACTTTGAAAGGCCCAAGACGTTGAATTTTATTAGTACTAGACTCTAGAAATCAAGGTGGGTGGGGTATGTCGATAATTTTAAAGGGGTGTAATTTTGAGCATATCAAACTGTCGATTCATTTCTTATCCTTCAATGATGAATGTGCAATCGTGAAAGAAGCAAAGGACGTAAATTCGTTGAGTCAGGAATCAAAACTTAGGCGTGTTAAATTGCAGCTGAATTTGTGTCCTTAAAAATCGACCACCCCTGTCTTAAAACTGATACTTTTTCAATACCTTAAAGTTAATTTACAGCCATGCAATTTCTTTGACACACTACAAGATGGTCAGACAATGATATGCAATAATAATTATCTCGCTGACATTCTCAGGTTTTGTGAAATAAAGGATTTAATCTGGGTGATGCGTTTTCAAAGTTTTTTAGTATATTACCTACAGTTACGAACCAAAAGAACTAACTCCCTGTCAGGCCCTCCGGGGTTTACCTGTTGGATTTCTTTTGCTCCGGTATTCAGTTTTATTTACTGGTTGAGTCCTTGTCATTGCTTTATCTCCTTTTTTATTTCTTGATTTATATGTTCTAGGAGAAGATGCATTGATAAGTTAGGGGTCTTTCATGCAAAACAAACATCTATGTGTCTTTATCCACATCTGATCAAAGGGTGAGGTTGGTGCACCGTTAAACCGGTTAAAGCCCTCCAGTAAAATATTTTACTGACCGTTCCAAGGCGGGGTTTCTTGTGTGGAACATTTATGTTATTTCTGTCTTGTTTTGTTATGTTTTCGTGCACGTCTGTTTGTTGATGCCTTGTGGTCACCTGTTGGGAAAGGGCTGACCTCTTGGCTCTCGTTTATGATGTCTAATTATGACGATGTCACTTTCCCATTGGTGGCCTGGGTCAGGTGTGGTGCTTGATTAAAAAGCTGCAGAGTGATACCAAATGCCATGGTGGATGCTGGATCCGGTCTGGATTGTAACGGATTCTGTGGCTAATCCGGCGTCCATCCTGTGAATGTGTGGCGTAGGCATAATTAATATATTAACCCTTAAAGCGCCAATCACTACACACGTCGTCTGCTCTTCTCGTCTGCTGAAATGTTATAGAAGCCTCTATGGCAAACAGTGTGGACCCAGATCAGACTGCTCATATAGGAGCAGTCTGATCTGGCTTCACCCTATTTGTCTCTATACTTAACTTTGTTTAATAATGCAAGCAAAGATTTGCAGCAGACAACAAATGCAGACGGAATTTTCAGATGATTGTTTGCTGGCGTTTTAAAGGTTAACTTTGCAATATTGTAATATACGCAGAAGTTTGTCAAATTCTGTTTAATAGGCGATTACAACCAGTTCTCAGTTTACATGTAATAGGATGAAGGTAAATCAGTTTGTAGAAATGAAAACAGGTAAGTAAGCTTGGAATCCTTGCAGGGAATATTATGGTATTAACAGCTCATCCTTAGGGAACTGCTTCATTGATGCTTAACCGTATGTATATATAAAAAGGAGCGCAGTGGCTCAGTGGTAGACTGCTTGACTCGAGACCGAGAGGCCGCGAGTTCGAAGCTCACCAGCGTCACTGCGTTGTGTCCTTAAGCAGGACATATTAATCCTAGCTTAGTACTGGTCTAACCCAGGAAGAGACGTCTCTACATAACTAAAAGATTGTTGATGGAACGTAAAGAATCAAATCAAACAAACATAAGCCGTATGTATACAGAAGACTCCTACATGTTATACAAATGGGCCTCGTCGCGACAAAACCTGTCTTCGGGGTTTCCGACAAAGCGAGGCTCAAACCAGCCACCTCAGCTACAGAGACTAGCTAGAATATTGAAATTTTGCTTGAAGCAAGTTGAGATACGTATGATATTTTCCAGTGAGCAAAAAACAAAGACGCTGATCAGTCTGTGCGGATGTGCAGGCTGGTCTGCGCCTTTGTTGTTCGCAAACCCCCGAAGACATGTTTTGTCACGACGGGCCTAAATGTAAAATATGACATAACGTACTGGTACGTGTATGTCCACGTAACTACTGATGATCCCATGGTTCTGTGGTCGAGTAATTGACTCGTAACTCCAGCAGATTATTAGCAGATTTCGTAAAGTAGTCTTTAAAGATTAAACAGCCAGTGACATTTTTTTGTCTTCTACTGACAACCTTTGGAATCAATTCAGATACAGACCAAGCCCGTAAAACGTCGCGTGCTCTGTATCTGTTCAAAGTGATTGACATTTGTTGTTGAATATGTATTTTAGATTACATACATGTACATTGCGTATATTTTGCTTTTTCTTGGCAGGGGTGAGGTATATTGGGTCTGATAGATTGTTTTTGTCTCTGTAAATTGGATACTTGTATATAAAAAATAAGAAAGGGGGTAAATATCAGGAATCGATAAAATCATGTACCACCCCTGACCCAGGATACAATGGGAAAGTAACACATCACAAACGAGAGCCAAGAGGTTAGCCCTTTCTCAGCAGATGACCACAGGGCTGCATTAAACAGACGCGCATAAAAGTATAACAAACACAAGACAGAAATAACATGAATTATCCACAAAAGAAGTACCGCCTTCGAACGTTCAGCAGATTGCGTAAACCAGTTTCACGGCGCCAACCTCACCTCTTTCATGGTTTGCATGAAAGACCCCGTCTAATATTTCATGTACATATATTTGTTTATGTTCTCTCTAGTTTTTTTATGTTGTATTGATTGTAAAAATACTCTCCTATGTGGAGGAAATAAAAAATATCTATCTATCTACTATACGATTTCGTAGCATGCAAAATGGTAAGACACTGGCCTTGTTTAAATGTCATTTCTCATTAGAAAACAGTTGGGCACTTAAACTTGAGCCATGACATGTTATTTCCAACAATGTGGCATTTTGACAAGTGTAGACTCAGATGAGCCTGTGCAGCCTCTTTTTAAGCTTAGAAAATCCAAATGATGTCCTGTCAGTAGCTTAACAGTCATAAAATATTCAAGCGACTAGCAAAGGCTCTGATCAGTCTGCGCGTATGCGCAGGCTGGTCTGAGCCTTTGCTGGTCGCACATACCACATTGTTAGAAATCTCATGCCATGACTCATTTTATTGAAATCTGCACTAGTAACCCTTGTCCTGCTTAATCCGGAAATATCCTTGTAAGAAAACAGTGTGAATCCAGATCAGTTGACTTCTTGTGAGGCCAACTGATCAGGATCCACACTGTTTTCCACTCTGCTAGAAAAACATGCTTATAACTCAAACGGTGCTTACATGATAAAAACTGGAGAGGAGTGTAGTTTATAAAAATATTCAGCATAGTAAGTGTTAAGTTCACTGCCAGAGCCGTCTTTTATAAAATAATTAAGCCGCGACATGACATTTCCAAAAATGTTATATGTGCGACCAGCAAAGCCTCAGACCAGCCTGTGCATACGCACAGTCTGATCAGAGCCTTTGCTGGTCGCTTGAATATTCTAGGAGTGTTGAGCTACTGACGGAACAGCATTTGGGGTTTCTAAGCTTAAATGGAGGCTGCACAGGCTCGTCTGAGTCTACACTTGACAAAATGCCACATTGTTGGAAATCACATGTTGCGGCTCAATTTTGTGAAACGAACAAGAATTCTGCATCAGAATTATTGTAATGCAATCTATTTTACAATCTGTCAACCGATTTTATGAATGCATCATGCAACGCAGCAAAGTGTGTTATAGTTAACCCATTTTAACCTGGCGACCTTTAAATGAGACACTTGCATGACGGCGTCTCTTAAGGTACTGTACTGTAAGCAATCGGTGAAAAAAAAGACTGTTGCCTGAGAATCATGTGCTGCTCAAGTGTATTGATAACAATCCATCCTGTCGTGTTGGGATAGCGAGCCAGTTGGTCAGTCAGTCAGGACACGTTATCAAATTCCACTACACGATCACAATTTCTTGACTTATTAAATTTTTGAACTTTCACAAAGTCTTGGTTGTGTTACACAAAACACTACCAGTCACATGCAATCAAAAAGCAATTAAAGGATAGCAGCCAGCTCTCTCTTCCTCAGTGAGATGATTGCAAAACTTGAAACGACTCTAACTACTGCAGATCGACCCATGACACTGTGAGGAAGAGACAAAGAACATTAACAGTCACATGCCATCAAAACAATTGAAGGCTAGCAACCAGCTCTCTTTTCCCCAGCGAGAGCATTGAAACACTAGAAAAGACACTGCGTACTATAGAGCAAAACAAGCACTGAACACAGAACACCAACAAGCAACAGAAGCAACGCTAAACAATGATTCTAATGCATTTGAGTTTGTAACGTGACGTCTGATTGGTTAACGTCAAAAATTTGCGACAGTATATACTGCGATATAGTTTGAAGTCATTGATTGCGTAGCATTTCGTTGGATGACGTACGCCTTTGAGACGAGACTGTAGAAGCGCATTAGAATGGGGATAACCATATTCAAACTTTTCATTTGGGGAGGTATACGTCGGATATACATTCGGAAATCACGTTTTACGGCTCCGCTCGCGCGTCGCCGTAAAACTAAATTTCCTACCGTACATCCGACGATATACCTCCCTAAATGAAAACTTTGAATACAGTTATCCCCTAAATCCACAACAACAGAACTACCTCCCAAGAACGGGCAATAGCCGAAGCTACTGGTCAGTATTACTGGCAAAATCGTTGCCCTGAATTATGTTGTTGTCAAAACACAAAGTTTAGCCGTGACATGAGATTTTCAACAATATGGAATTTTGGCAATTGTAGACTAAGACAAGCCTGTGCAGTCTCATTTTAAGCTTAGAAACTCCAAATCGTGTTCAGTAGCTAAAAACTCATAGAATATTCAAGCGACTAGCAAATGCTCTGATCAGAATGCGCGTATGCGCAGGCTGGTCTGAGCCTTTGCTGGTCGCACATACCACATTGTTGGAAATCTCATGTCGTGGCTCAATTTGTTTAGTTCGCGTGGAGGCTTACGAACTTATACATTGTACATGTATCATCAGGGGGGGGGCAATCAAACCAATTAACGTTCCAGATAATACCAGTGGCTCAGTGGTAGAGTCCTTGACTGTAGACAGAAGAGCCGCGGGTTCAAGCCTCACATGCGTCACTGCGTTGTGGTCCTTGAGCAAGAAGCATTTATCCTAGCTTAGTACTGGTTCAATCCAGGAGGACACGTCTCTATATAACTGAAAATTTGTTGATGGGTCGTAAAAAATCAAATCAAACAAAAAACAATACCAAAAAACATGCAAAAAAGTCACGTTTTCTCCCGTATTGGCCACATCTATTCAGCTTTTATTTCTGTCTCAGTTATTTTTCCTTCTTTCTTTTTCCTTTTATTCTCATTTTGTTCATAGGAACTCCTCTCACATATGGACCTCGAAGCGAGAAAACCTGTCTTCGGCGCTTTGCGACCAACAAAGGCACATGCCAACCTTTACATCCGCGACTTTGATATTCGCTTTTTGGAAAATATTACAGCAAACCTTGCTACAAGCGAAAAATCCCTATGCGAAAAATCCCTATCCTAGCTAGTCTCTGTAGCAGAGTAGGCTGGTTTTGGTATGAACCAATCAGAAACCTATAGACAGGGTTTGTCTTCGGGGTTCCAGAAAGAGTGAGAATCAAACCAGCCTGTTCAGCTACTGAGACTAGCTAGAAAATTGAAATTTCTAGATATGAACCTTTCCAATAAGCGAATAACAATGGCGCTGATCAGACTGCGTGGATGCGCAGGCTGGTCTGCGCCTTTGTTGTTCGCAAACCCCGAAGACAGGGTTTCTCGGGTCGAGGCCCATATTATGTAAGACAAAAGACAGTTAAAGTTACAGACATTAGAGTAAGAATCCCTTCAAAAACCTTGACTGTTTCTTTTATGTCTATCAAGTGAATAGAAGTGCGAGAACAGTGAAGTAAACAATACACATTTAGCCAGAAATTCTTCGTAACTTAATTATTCCGTACATCTAATTGGATTGTGTGGCTATTTGTGTTGGTAAGGTGTAGGAGTGCAGATATTGAGACCCAATCGGAACTTCCTCGGCCAATTCCGCGAATTTCCGTGGAATCAGACCATAGATGTACATCGAGGACACTGATTAGAGTAAGTTGATGCCTAGTCCCGTGATGCACCGTCACATAGTTAGTTTGCTTATTTCACAGCTCATATAGAAGCATGCATAGAGACACAAGATAATCATATGGAATTATTGGCTCTGATCGCGAGAAAATCTGGCTTCGGTATTTGCGACAAGGGCCCAGAGTTACAATGCCCCTTTAGAGTTAAAGCTGCATAGTCACTTTTGATATTCTAATTTTGGTACTAAAGTTTATATTTTTAAAGAATACAGTAAAAATTCTCAAATCCAGGTAAACATTTTACCATTTTCATAAATTTCAACAAATTATATCTATCAAAACAACAGCATTTATGTTAAAATACAACTGTCTAGAAATATTGGAGGGACGTGAATAACTCCTAACAAGAGAAAATGACCTGTTTTTAATAGATAATTCACTGCTCCGTGCAACTTTCAGCTGTACTGAACATATTTATTGTGAAAACATAACTTAATCCTATTTTTACAAATGATTTAAAAAGATTTTTTTTCGAAAAATGTTCATAGTTACAGATCTAGTCTCTTTAAGGAAGACTTAAGTTAAGTATTGATTTTTCAGGATGCGTAAAATAACGTTTCAAACTGATTAAAATCAAAATAGTTTCATTTATTCTGTAGATCTTTGACCACAAGTACTACAGCATCGATCCAGGCAATATATTTAGCATTAAATATAGCATGTTGAAATATCAAAACTTAACTTAAGTCTTCCTTAACTTTAAGGAGGCATTGTAATTCCGGGCCCAGGTCAGTCCCAATCTTACATGCTAATCTACAGCGACGAGTTAATTATTGCCTTTTTTCCTGTAGCAAGTTGATCTTACTAGATATTTAACTACATATGCGCTGATCAGACTGGTCTGCGTCTTTGTTGTTCGCTTGTCAAAAAGGCCGTTTTTCAAGATAAAGTCGAACTAAGGACAAATCAAAGTTGCGGTGTCGCTTCAAAGATACGCAAGATATGAGACAGCAAGCAATTTGTTCGGCTAGTCTTGTGTATGAAATATTCATCAGTGTCTTCTTCACAATCCTCCCACACAGCAGCCATGACATTTCAGAAATGGCAAGCGAAACATTATAGTGGACAGCCATAACACAGTGCGGAACACACCCACTACACGTGATTGGCGCAGTGGCTAGATGGTATAGAGTGTTAGACTTGTGGATCTTCTATTTTTTTGTTCTGTCTTGTGTTTGCTATCATATGTCTTTGTGCTCGTCTGTTTATATTTGCTTTGTGGTCACCTGCTGGGAAAGGGCTGACCTCTTGGCTCTCGTCTGTGGTGTCTAACTGTGAGTTTGCCACCTTCTCATTGGTATCCTGGGTCAGGTGTGGTACTTGATTGTATCGATTCCTGATCTTTGCACCCTTACTTACTTTGGAATAGAGGGGTCGCTGGTTCGAGACTCACTGGAGGAACACACAAATATAAACACACGGGCGCAACAACACTCCCACGTGATTAGCGCAGTGGCTTACTAATAGAGTCATAGAGTGCTAGATTTTGAATAGAAGGTCGCTAGTTCGAGACTCAGTGGAAGAACACACAAATATACACACACGGACGCAACCACACACCCACGTGATGAGCGCAGTGGCTAAATGATATAGAGCGTTAGACGTTGAATAGAAGGGTTGCTAGTTCGAGACTCACAGGAGGAACACACAAATATATATATACAGACGCAACCACGCACCCACGTGATAAGCGCAGTGTCTTTATGGTGTCCAAAACGTTAAGGTTATTATCTCATTACATTTTTATCAAAGGAGAACATGTAGTCATTTTGGGAATATACATTTTGGCACAGTAGACATAATGGAAATATACATTTTGGCAAAGTAGACATTATGGGAATAGACATTTTGGGAATAGACATTTGGGGAATAGACATTCTAGCACTATCCCATTATTCTCTAACCATTATAAAATAAGGTCATTATCCTCTAATCATTAAACCCCATAGAGCACATATTATTGCTGCGCATGCGCTCTGCGATTCTTGCTCTGCTTTGCTATCGGATGAATACACTGTGAAAATTCTTTTTTTGCAGACGTTAACACATTTTAACAATTTGCAGATTACCATTTATTCATTTGAGACTAATATTAATAACTGGACCAAAAGACAGTTAACCAGCTACGCAAAAAAATCCCCAACAAAGTCAACAACAACAAACACTCAATTTCATTACTTTTGGTCTCTATTTCTCTACGTTAAGGCGACGAAACGAAAATGCCGGTGTATATTAACCACACTCATCTGGACTTAACATGTTCGGGAATTGCAATTATAATGGGTTAAATGCCCTCTTTAAAAGTTGTGCATGCACTAACATATTTGGGAACATCAGTTCCAACTCTCCCCAGTGGCGAATTCAGTGGGGGTTTTGGGTGTTCGGTCCCTGCCCCCCCCCCCCCCCCCGCGTGTTTTAATATCCTATGAAAATGAAATAATTTGGTCACAGTGAGAACAATTTATTTCATTTTCATGGGATATTTAAGAACAATAAGATCAAATCAGTATACCCAACCCCTCCACCCCTGTGAACCCCCTTTCCAGAAATTATGGATCCGTCCCTGCTCTACAGTACTTGTTATCATTTTATTTTATTTAATCTTTTACATCCCATTGAACAAAACCATATTATATCGGGACGTTTTCCCAGGTTTAACTAGAAAGTAGCACTGTAATAAAAGTGCTTTGTTATAACATTAAAGTAAGTAAGGGTGCAAAGATCAGGAATCGATTCAATCAAGTACCACACCTGACCCAGGATACCAATGGGAAAGTGACAAACTCACAGCAGACACCACAAACGAGAGCCAAGAGTTCAGCCCTTCCCAAGCAGGTGACCACAAAGCACATATAAACAAACGTGCACAAAGACATAGCAAACACAAGACAGAACAAAAACAAAAAAGATCCACAAAAGAAGTACCGCCTTGGAACGGCCAGTAAAATATTTTACTGGAGGGCTTAAACCGGTTTAACGGCGCCAACCTCACCCTTAATTCAGATGTGGATCAAGACACATAGATATTTGGTTTGCATGAAAGACCCCTAACTTATCAATGCATCATCTCCTAAATCATATAAATCAAGATATAACAAGGAGATAAAGCAAAGAAAAGGACTCAACAGTAAATAAAGCTGAATACCGGAGCAAAAAGAAATCCAACAGGTAAACCCCGATGGGCCCAATAAACAGCCAAAGCATCAGGCCCCTACCATCCAGTTATGCAGAATAGATTTTTTATTCCGATCAATTGTACCAGTCCATTTACGTTCTAAGGGTTGCGGTGTGATATTTTTTTCTTTTTTATTCAAATTTTAATAGAACATTCAGTAAGCAAACAGTAGAGACCCTGGTCAGACGCCGGGTTATACGGCATCTGATTTTGGTCTGCACTGTTTGCCTATGTCCACAAAAAGGACGCTAGGTTTAAATGGGTTAATTTATTTATCTTTATCATAGATAATGCAATGCAAGAGACTGCATGATTGGTTGTCAACCCAACTTTGCTTTCCGCTTTAATTCCACTCCGGCGGGTCGGACTTCAGACTCTACGACGGTTACGACTTACATGTATCTATAGATGAGAGGGTTACATGTAGGGCCTGCTTTTATGTTTGTTGTTGGGCCCACCGGGGTTTAACTGTTGGATTTCTTTTATTCCAATATTCAGTTATATGTACTTTTGGGGCCTTTTTGTTTTATCTCCATTTTATATCTAGATTCGTATGTACATGGATCTTTTATGTGAACCAAACACCTAATTGTCTTGATCCACAACCGAAATAAGGATGGTGCTGGTATATATACCGTCAAACATGTTTTAGCCATCCAGTAATTTTCTTACTGACCGTTCCAAGGCGGTGCATCGTTTGTGGATCATTTTCGATGTTCGGTTTCGTGTTCGTCAGTCAAACTGTCTTGTCTGTTCCTTAAGGTTTTGTACATGTAGTTACCTGCTGGGAAAGGGCTGACCCATCGGCTCTCTAATATGTGATGTTTTCTTTTGTATTTAAGGTGTGGTGCTTGATTGTATCGATTCCTGATGTTCTTCATTACTTTGAATAAGGACACAGTTGGTTTCAAACATGCAATCTCGTTCGGAACATGTACTGTTCTTGAAATATTATGGTCTCATGATGACAATAATGATGATAAAGGGCCATTAATGATGATTGATCTCCTTCAGCAATCAAATATTCTATTTGAGCCGCGGCATGAGATTTCCAACAGTGTGACATTTTGACAATTGTCGACTCAGACGAGCCTCTGCAGCCTCGTGTTAAGCTTAGAAACTCCAAATGGTATTTAGTCAGTAGCTTAACAATCAAAAAATACTCAAGCGTCTAGCAAAGACTCTGATCAGACTGCGCGTATGCGCAGGCGTATCTGGGGCTTTGTTGGTCTCACATACCACATTGTTTGAAATCTCAGCAATCAAATATTCCATTTATGCATCAGAATCTCCAATAAGCAATTTGTAGGCGATGTTTGATCGTTGTGTCTAGGGTAATATGGTATAATTTTGGATCTTGTCCGATAATTTGAGAATGTTTTGTATCTAAAATCGGCATGTCCATGTCTCATAGTTAGCTGATCGTTCATTTTAGCTAGTACCTGGCCGAAACCAACACAATAATATGTACGCCCTGTTTTGTTTGTTTGTTTGATTTGATTCTTTACGTCCCATCAACAATCTTTGAGTTAAACAGGGACGGGTCTTCTTTAGTTGAACCAGTACTAAGCTAGGATAAATGTGTCTTGCTCAAGGACCACAACACAGTGACGCCGGTGAGGCTCGAACCCGCGGCCCCTCGGTCTCGAGTCAAGCACTCTGCCACTGAGCCACTGCGCTCCCATGTACGCCCAAGGAAGACCCGGATATTGGTTGAGGGAGAGATGTAACCATAGAGCGTAAAATTATTAATATTATCTTATCCTTCAATGGTAGCTCAAAACAACCCTCACGCCAAGACATGGTTGAGCACCCACAACATATGCTTAAGGTGAGGTATAAGAAAGTTAATTATTAAATAAGACGAAACGGGGCTTATGTACCCACAACATATGTTTTAAGTGAGAAATAATGAATTAAATTTCTAAATAAACACTTCTATTTGAAGACCTGTCCTGATCAGACCGCGCCTAAACTACTGTAAATTCGGAAATTTTCGCGAGGGTTTAATTAGTTCAGATCTTTAGAGCCGTGATATGTAATTTCCAACAATGTGGCATTTAGACAAGTGCAGACTTAGACGAGCCTTGCAGCCTCCTTTAAAGCTTAAAAACTTCAAAAGGTGTTCGACCAGAAGCTTAACAAAATGGGTTTTGAGTATCCACAATATATGTTTTAGGTGAGAAATAATGAGGTTATTTCTTTAAATACGCACTCTTATTTGAAGGCGCGCCCAAAGTAATCAAAACATTCACTGTCATTTTTCAAACGTGTCCTACTTTCATAAGTATTTTTGTGCTCCTAGTTTTTTCTTGAATACATGCATTTATCAGTTACCTCTCATATTAACTGCCCCTGATAAACCTTGTCTATCTCACGGCATGTGCCTTCACGATGTTGCACTTTTTGAATGGCTTCGCTAATGACGCTGAATCAACACAAAAGCAGCGGCTCTGATCAGACTGCGTGTATGCACAGGTGGATCTGAGGCTTTGCTGGTCGCACATACCACATTGTTGGAAATCTCATGTCACGGCTAATTGAAATTCCGTATAAAATATTAGAACTTATAGATAAAATAGGATTATGGCCTGATGAAAACTATATTTCGAATGGAATATCGGTTCTTGTCGCATATGCGCAAATGCCTATTATTAAAGAGCATGAATATAAGTAAACAGCGGCGCTAGAGGTCTAAAATTTTGTCTGATTTCTTTTTCTCCAGTATGCGAGAATTGTAGGTTCTGGCGAGATTGCGTATATCATAATGCTCAGGGTCGTCTGTACTTTCGCTGTTCGACGATGCAGCAAAGTTAGTAAGGGTGCAAAGATCAGGAATCGATACAATCAAGTACCACACCTGACACAGGATATCAATGGGAAAGTGACAAACTCACAGTAGATACCACAAACGAGAGCCAAGAGGTCAGCCCTTTCCCAGCAAATACCAAATTCTCAATAGCCCACATGGTCTTTTTTCAACTGTGCATGTTTCGGGTTAAGGCTGATGCACGGCTTTGATATGACATGCCAAATCATTGTTGCTTTATAATTTAAAATCGCAGTATCTCAGGACAAGTATGATTCCTAGCAAATAATGAAAATTGAACAATCGCTGACTATACGTCTAATACTATGACATTGAGCCAGTGCATCAGATTTCCAACAATGTGGTATGTGCGACCAGCAAAGCCTCAGATCAGCCTGCGCATACGCGCAGTCTGATCAGAACCTTTGCTAATCGCTTGAGTATTCTGTGATTGTTAAGCTACTGATTGAACACCATTTGGAGTTTCTAAGTTTAACAGGGGCAGTACAGGCTCGTCAGAGTCTACACATGTCAAAATGTCAAATTGTTGGAAATCACATGTCACGGCTCATGTCTAAGAACAATACATCACTCCAGGTCAACATGTCCTTGGTATAACACTATATTCAGGCGCTATATCTTCCTGCCATATTTATCATACACTTTGAATTATTAACTGTGGCTGCATGACCAACAGATAGAGAATCTTACGCGAATGATCATTTCATATGAAATTTATCAAACAAGACCTTGCCAAAGGCTCGTTTAATAGATTTAATTTATCATATGACGTCGCGTCTTGGAGTGAAATAACGCCATGCAATAAAATCGATAAACCACTAGTGGTTTATAGATTTTCGGGAAACGTTATGATGCCCATAACAACGTTGCGTACATAATAACAAAATTATGACGTTTTAACGGCAGAAATGAGATTTCAAAGTATTCTAACATTCGTGCTCCTGTATTACTGAATTTATTAAACTCGTTGCGAAAAAAGAGATAAAATGCTCGGCAAGCCTCGCATTTTATCACTTTTCCCCAACTCGTTTAATAAATTCAATAAAACATGAGCACTCATGTAAGATCTTTTATATAAAATGATTACTCGTGTAAGATTCTGTTTAACATATGATATTTTAAATGCGATGGATCAGGTGTGGTACTTGATTGTATCGATTCCTGATCTTTGCACCCTTGCTTACTTTTATTACCGTCAGAGTTTGTTTATTTCAGTGGAAATTTGCATTGTTGTCACGGACGTCGTCATGACTAACTTGTTCTCGTCGAAATTGTTATGTAACGTGTGGCCATATCATTACTGTAAATTCGGAAATTTTCGCAAGAATTTTATTTTCGCGAATAGCATTAAAATACATATTTGCGACGTTAGAAATTCGTGACTTTGGCATGGTATACGTATATCAGTAAACGACAGAGTGATTTTGCCATTTTCGCGAGTGTTTAATTTTCACGAAACTTCGCATATATGCGAAGTTTCGCGAAAATAAAACCCTCGCGAAAATTTCCGAATTTACAGTATTAAAGTATGACATTATCCATTGAATAGCAGTGTCGTCATATGGTAAAGTAAAATATAATACTCAAACACGGTATGCTCCCTCAGCATGTAAAACAGTAAGTGAGTATGATCTGAGAACACCACAATCACAAACTGCAGACAACCCCGTGGCACCGCGAGGAAGAGCCGCTCAACCATCACGAGACACCAGGAAGACAAATTAAGCAAAGCAATCAGCTCTTAAAACAGTAAGTGAGTATGATCTGAGAATACCACAATCACACACTGCAGAAGACCAACCCAGGGCACCGTGAGGAAGAGCCACAGAACATTAACAGTCTGAAACAATTAAAGCAAAGCCACCAGCTCTCTCTTCAAGATGAGTGCATAACTAGAAAGGACACAAAGTAATGTTTACCAAAAACGATCAACACAGAACCCAACAAGCAACGGGAGTTTATAAAAATAGATCAACAACAACAAAACCATCGCTTTAGAACGGACAGCAACCTAAGCTACTGGGTGGGGGCTTAACACTTTCGCTGCCAAGCACCTAAAAAAACGATACTTCAGTGCCAAGCATGTTTCAAGGACTCCTGAATAATGAGGGTTTATGGGTTCAACACAGAGTATCTCCAGAACCACTCAACCTATCGCTGTGAAACTTTCACAGAATGTTGCTTATATATAAACTTTTATTTGAATTAATAATAAAATAATAGTCACGTGAACTTTGGTGGCCATTTTGGGAGCCATATTAAAAATATGAAAAATGCCTATAAACAACTTTTTTATGCAAAAATAAAAAAAAACCCCATCTACATCAAGTATCAAACATCATGATTTATTCTGATATACATGTATTGTTTCATCAGAAATAAATTAAAATATAGCAGTTGAAGGGCTTAATGCATCCTGTATATCATCCCCATGGACATGTTTTCGATATTTTTGATTTCCGCGAAATCTAATGACATTACAAAAAAAAAAAAAAGTCCATTCTTGCACAGAAAATTGCATATTCCTCCATATACAATATTATTATGTCCTCTGGATATTTTGAAATAAAGAACAAAGAGTTGCGTTCTTATAATGGTTAAAACTAGACAGCTATCAACTGTGCCTTTAAAGTTCGACTGTAGTCGCGTTTGGCTGTGAACGGTAAATTCGACTACAGTCGCGCGTTGGGCAGTGAAAGTGTTAAATACATTTTAATGGCGCCAAATTTTCACCCTAGATTCTGTTGTTGTTAAAGCATAAACTTGTTTAGCTCTCAAAGAGGCTGCATAACCAATGCAATGCAATGAACCCTGATCAGATCCCTGTAGCTGAGGACGTTTGTTTCAATCTGACTAGGTCGGAAACTTGGGAGACAGGATTTCTGGCAACGAGGACAAACTTTTTTTTCTGTAAGAAGCGATATATTCATGTTCTTTATATTTAACCCTTTGTATACTAATGGAGTCGTCCTTCTAGTTTAATCAAATCAACTTGGATACTCAATTTTACATTTCTAGGGGTGTCAGGCTATAATATTAAAAAAAATATTGACTTTTTTGTCTAATGATATTTACACCTTTACAGCAGTGTAGACCAATTATGCTGCATTTCATCTGGGTATTCACAGTACGCAATAAACTTGCTTATTAGGGGTTACATCAATACAAAGGGTAAATGGCGTAACGACGAAACTAACTGTAGTTTTATATCAGTACCTACTGTCGTGCCAACCAAGAGTGACAGTGACGAAATATTTGTTTACATTTGTTAAGTAAAACATAAACTTGACCACTCCACTTGAGCTAACGCGAATCAATATACCACAAGTGATCTATCGATTATAAGTCCCTGATAACTGTGTAAAGAAATATGATGTCACTGTCACTCTTGATTGGCACGACAGTACCCTAATTGTCGTTGAAATGTCAGGTGCACTCACGGACGGAGATGTTTTCATGATGAGAGCCAAGGGGACAACTAATTATATATTACTAGGTTCTTGCAGACAATATTGCCAGGGCAATCTGTAATTCAATACCATTTTACACGTAATACTGGAATTCTTAAGGGATGGTTTTTCCTTTTCCTTAAAGAAAATCGTGTCATAAGCCTCGTCCATATGCACAATATACACCCCGGTGCAAATATACACCCGGGGTGTAAATTTGCACATGGGGTGTATTTTGGTCATATAAACGGTGCTTTATGAAAATGCACCCCGGTGCAAATCTGCACCCGGGTGCTAATTTGCTCCACCTTTGTAGGTGGTGCAAATTCTGTGGAGCAAATAAGCACCCGGGTACAGATTTGCACCGGGGTGCAAATTGTGCACATGAACGCAATTTGTTATCACATATGCACAATTTGATCTTAGATTTTGATAAAATTACCCATCTTTTCTATATGAACATGTACATGTGTATGAAAATAAACTATATAAATAGTCCTTTTATCAAATTTAAGGCCATGCTTCTCTCTCTATTCACTACTTCATCGGCTATGCCGGGTTGCCACGCAGAACAACTGGAATTTCTGGTCTATGGGCTTCGATTTGCACGATTCTATTTCCGAATAATATCCCTTCCTAACCTCAGCAATAGAAATCATAGTGGCGCCATGCACGAGTCCATGCTATCTGATGTACACATCGGTGAAAAGGTCCCCCCTGCATAATAACGGAGTGACCACCTTTACGATTCATGTAATCAACGTGATGTTCAGATATCTATGATGGTTCCGACTTAAAGACTTATCTATTGATGAGATGGTAGGGGCCTGATGCTTTGGCTGTTTGTCGGGCCCACCGGGGTTTACCTGTTGGATTTCTTTTGCTCCGGTATTCAGTTTAATTTACTGTTGAGTCCTTATCCTTGCTTTATCTCCTTGTTAAATCTTGATTTATATGTTTTAGGAGATGATGAATTGATAAGTTAGGGGTCTTTCATGCAAACCAAATATCTATGTGTCTTGATCCACATCTGAATTAGGGGTGAGGTTGGCGCCGTTAAACCGGTTTAAGCCCTCCAGTAAAATATTTTACTGACCGTTCCAAGGCGGTACTTCTTTTGTGGATCTTTTATGTTTTTGTTCTGACTTGTGTTTGCTATGTCTGTGCGCGTCTGTTTATATGTGCTTTGTGGTCACCTGCTGGGAAAGGGCTGACCTCTTGGCTCTCGTTTGTGGTGTCTTCTGTGAGTTTGTCACTTTCCCATTGGTATCCTGGGTCAGGTGTGGTACTTGATTGTATCGATTCCTGATCTTTGCACCTTTACTTACTATAGCAATAATTAAAATATGTCTACCCTCTATCTTACCCCCCCCCCCCATTTGGGCACCCAAACCTCTTGTAGCCATTGATAACCTCGGTTGAGCCATTTCCCTTCGGAAACTTAACAGATATTTAGAAGAGAAGGCAAAGTAAGTAAGGGTGCCCAGATCAGGAATTGATACAATCAAGTACCACACCCGACTCAGGATACCAATGGGAAAGTGACAAACTCACAGATAGACACCACAAACGAGCGCCAAGAGGTCAGCCCTTTCCCAGCAGGTGACCACAAAGTACAATTAAACTGACGCACACAAAGACATAGCAAACACAAGACAGAACAAAAACATAAAAGATCCACAAAAGAAGTACCGCCTTGGAACGGTCAGTAAGATATTTTACTGGAGGGCTTAAACCGGTTTAACGGCGCGACAACCTCACCCTTAATTCAGATGTGGATCAAGACACATAGATATTTGGTTTGCATGAAAGACCCCTACATGTTTACCATGGACAAAAAATCCGTTTCACGCATTCAGCCGGGCCACGTAGCGCAGTCGGTAACGTGTCTGGCTACAGATGCGAAGCTTACTGCAGATCCAGGGTTCGATCCCATACTTTCGTGGAGTTTGATCATGAAATAATTTCTACGGTCATTCTCCTCCCTTCCGCTGAATCATTCATGAAGGGTTGTTGTCAGTTACAAGCGAAAGTATGTGCACGAATTACTGGTTACCCGCTTGTTCAAGCTTGCACAGGAAAAAAGTGTGGTTAGGTGAACTGACCGTCCCGCAATGACCATAGCTGTTGACTTGGGACGTAAAAGCATCACAACAAACAAGACGTTTATTTTGCTATTATACGAAGAGGTTCTCAATTGTCCAGCTCTGCGCAGTCCTAAGTCAAACTATCACCAGCAGTTCAATTGAAACAACTTAACACACACTCGCATTCCGTTGCAGCTATTTGCGCAGTTTGTCGCAGAGCTCGTGACATTCGGAAGCCATGGATCATCAGTACATGTATAAGGCTCAAGCACTACGTTCGTACACCTCTCTTGGCCAGATAGTACTGCTGCAACAGCTTCTATAAGTGCCATTTATGCACCAGTCATTTGTATCCACTGCCCTCCCCCCACCTATGGGGATGGGCGGGGATAATGGGTTTTCACTTTCCAGAGCCCTGTTATAAGCCCGCCCTGTGGGGAAAAGCTGATGATAACAACCCTGCTCTTTGCCCCACCCTGCACAACAAAAAATCCCAGCAGGGTAAGTGCCCCAATGTTATACCCCACACTTCCCCGGCACTGCGGGGACAATCAAAAAGTAATTGTCCAGCACCTTACCCCGGCTATCCCACGGCTATCCCCGTAGGTGGGGGCCGTGGATACAAATGACTGGTGCATTATCCTCTTTAAATATTGTATAAATAAATAAAGCAAATAAAACCAAATGGAGTTTCATTTTTCTCACACGACGGTATCTAGAATTGAATAATAATCGAAACATTCTTAACACATCGAATTACTCCTTAATGTAAAACTGAAACATTTGTGATATGTTTAAAGAGCAAATCCAATAACATATGAACACAATTTATTGACATATGAACGCTACATAAGGGGGTGCAAATTTACTCCCGGATGCAATTTTGCACACAGGAGTAAATTTGCACCAGGGTGCAAATTGTGCATATAAACGAGGCTATAGACGACTGTTTTACAAGGTAATAACAGGAAAGCTGTCTGGTTTCCTAAAAGGAACCAATAATATAGAGCAAGGCCCATTATGCCAATCCCTGTAATAAGCTTTTTAAATGCTGGGTAATATTGCGTCGTTTGTCGTCTGCTGTTTGTGTCGTCTCTGTGTGTGTGTGTGTGTGTGTGTGTGTGTGTGTGTGTGTGTGTGTGTGTGTGTGTGTGTGTGTGTGTGTGTGTGTGTGTGTGTGTGTGTGTGTGTGTGTGTGTGTTTCAAATTGACCAATTGAACTTGGAGCCAGATTCAGTGTCAAAATTTTGGTTGATCCTATATGAGCCGCGACAAGTGATTTCCAACAATGTGGAATTTTGACAAGTGTAGACTCAGACGAGCCTCGGCAGCATTCTTTTTAGCTAAGAAACTCCAAATGATGTTTGGTCAGTAGCTTAAGAATCATAGAATATATAATCGACTAGCAAAGGCTCTGATCAGAGCCTTTGCTTGTCGCTTGAATATTCTATGAGTGCTAAGCTACTGACTGAACACCATTTGAAGTTTCTAAGCTTAAAAGGAGACTGCACAGGCTCGTCTGAGTCTACACTTGTCAAAATGTCACATTGTTGGAAATCTCATGTCACGGCTCATATGATTTTGGCCCAAAGTTTTGATGCATTTATTGGAAGATAGAAACTAGAAGTCTACAGAACCGGTGGGTGTATACAAATTTAGGCCAACGAAATATCTCAAAATGGCCGCCATTCAGAATGGCCGCAAAAATTGTGATTTTATAGAGCTGAGTAATAAACATATTTATCTTTGAAAGGCGACCTTGGATAGGTGTGGTGCTTGATTGTATCGATTCCAGATCTTGCCAACTTTCTAACTGTAATTCCATCAAAGTTTTTCAAATATTGATATTTTCACACATTCAGTACATGCCTTAGAACGTTTCCCGAACATCTGTAAACCACTAGTGGTTTATAGATTTATATTGCACACCGTATAAGGATATCTGATATTTTACTCTGGGATAGAAAATCTTATCTTACCCATGCGATCTTACCCAGGACTTCAACTAAAGTTTTCATGACTGTGAAAATGCATCTTAGCGTATTCAGGGACTTCTGGAAGCTTATTTCAAAATAAATAAATAATAAATAAAAGCAGTGTTGGGTAGGATAGAATAATCCTTCCCTCGGGATCACCGTTTGTCATCAGTCGGCAAGCCTCGTGATGCCAAACGGCGATCCTCGGGACAGATTTTTCTATCCTACCCTCACACTCGTGATCAATTCTTATATTTTTGCATTGCGTTATTAAATCAACCCCCAGGCGCGACGTCTTGTGATTTTTTTGTTTGATTTGATTCTTTACGTCCCATCAACAATCTTTCAGTTATATAGGGACGTGTCTTCCTTGGTTGAACCAGTACTAAGCTAGGATAAATGTTCTTGCTCAAGGACACAACGCAGTGACGACGGTGAGACTCGAACCCGCGGCCCTTCGGTCTCGAGTGAAGCACTCTACTACTTAGCCACCGCACTCCCGACGTCATGTGATAAAAGATGTTAAACATAGGCGTATGCACAGGTCTCTCCCGTCATTTGTTTAGTTTGATTTAATGTGTGGTGTATAGCTTCGTTCCCGTGATTTGGGCGTGAGAAGCTAGTTGGTTTGGTTGAGTTCATTTGTCTCTTTCTTTATGTACCAGGATTAGCCAAGCTCTGTGATTGTTGCATTTTCGAGTCTTGTGTACTTGTTTTCCTTTCTTTTTTTCATGCAATAAAAGTCACCAATGTCATTGGGATGAGCACTGAAATGTAATATGAGCCGCGACATGAGATTTCCAACAATTTGACATTTTGACAAGTGTAAACTCGCACGAGCCTCTGCAGCCTCCTTTTAAGCTTAGAAACTCCAAATGGTGTTCATTCAGTAGCTTAACAATCATAAAATACTCAAACGACTAGCAAAGGCTCTGATCAGGCTGCGCGAATGCGCAGGCTGGTCTGAGCATTTGCTTGTCGCACATACCGCATTATTGAAAATCTCATGTCGCGGCTAAAATGAAATATATGACACATTTTAAGCAAGTCAGACATACCAAGCATTTAAATTTTCGGAAATGAATCACTTTATTATCAGGGTAAGGTTACTGAAATACAAGTATGAAACCTTCATCAGCAAAAGTCTCTACCAAACCAACTACATGTACTACATCAGCTGTAACACCGGGTGGCAAACGTATGTATACTGTTTACTTTTTCCCACTCTTCTTCTCTCTGTTTAAATAACCCTTTTTCCTTAAATATAAGTAAAATGCATTTAAGCCCCCAGTGGCTTAGGCTGCTGTCCGTTCTAAGGCGGTGGTTCTGTTGTTGTTGACTTATTGTTAATTATTACTCCCATAGTGGGAGTCTGTATTTGTTCTATGTTTTGTTGTATGTTACTTTATGTCCGTTCTAGTATTGCAACCATCTTGATGTGGAAGAGAGGGCTGGTTGCTTTGCTTAATTTGTCTTCCTGGTGTCTCGTGATGGTTGAGCGGCTCTTCCTCGTGGTGCCAAGGGGTTGTCTGCAGTTTGTGATTGTGGTATTTCCTGATCATACTCACTTACTATTTTTACAGTTCGAAAAAAATACCAAAGGACCTCGGACAGTTTCTTATTCAATCTGCCCAAATTTTGACAGCCTGTGGCTAGCATAACGCATTACTGACAACTATAGTTTTGTGCTTAAATGAAATCCTTACATTTAGTGCATCTAACAAAATAAAAAAAAATGAAAATATTGCAAAATTATGCCAGGACTTTAGGGTTTAGGGGTGGGGGTATTTTTTGTGACCAAATTTTATTTCACAGAAAGTCAAAGTTTCGTCGAGTAATCACCTAAATACATGTTAATATAATGTTAGCGGCATAAAACTTGAGACGAAAGTGATGCGTTTGCATAAAAGTCGGGTCGAGAAGAATTCATTGTTTCGTCTAAAGAAGTGTGCTGTCAATTACTTTTGACTATTACCTGTAATGTTTGGAGTTCAACTAGTTCGACTTGTGCACTGAGGTGTACTGTATAAATCATAGTCTAGATAAACACAGTTTTTAGCGTAAAATCATAACATTTTCTTACACGCCAGATTTAACCTATAATTTTGGTGCTGGAAAGAACCGTCTCATTGCGACTGTTCTTTTGAGTACCCACAGCATAATGTTTTGTTTGAGAAATGAGACAATTAATTTCTTTGTAAGCACTCATAACTAAAGCCCTGATATATGCCATTGCAAATTGATATTTACCTACAGGTTTTTACAAAATAAGTTTCTAATACGTTTTTATACTTAAGTGTTTTTGAGCATTTTGACATCGTCCCCCCCCCCCCGTGACCAATCATGCCGTTTTTATATGATGTGTGAAATGTATAACTACAACTGTATGCAAGAGAATTAGTTTGGTCACGTGGGGGGGGGCACCTCAGTAAAACGTTTTCTATTTTCTATATGTTGAAAAGCAAAAACGGAGTTTTCAACCCATATTTTTCAATTGGTACTTGTCCAATGAGAAAACGGCTTTTGTGGATAAGTCGAGGGTTGAACCTACTATCTTTTTCATAGAAAAAAATTCATTTTCTTTGAAACATTTCTCTGGTCATTTTTATGGGCAATCCTTCATTAAGACTGTCCGAGGTCCTTAGCAAACATTGTGAGTATGATCAGGAAAATACCAAATCACTCACGGCACCACGGAACACCAACAGCCACAAGACATCAGATTGACAACTAGTACCTAAATGTGGCCTATTGAATCCCATACTTTTGATGGTGAAAGAAACCTAAAAATCCGTTGGTACAGTAAAAAAATTACATTCAGTCGAATTAAGTTAAAACAACGCTGATTGTTTTTACAAAATACACCCCAGTTCTTTTCTTTGAAAACAGATGGAGTGTACACGGCCTATCAATATTGTAAATAAAAATCGTACATGTCTATATCAAATTTTTGTTCTTTTAGATACCGAGAAAGCTGTGGAAAAAAGTATAGACTGCCGTTAGCCTTTAAAAGACGTGGATTTGAACCTGGTACATCTTCAACCTACGATTTGCTTTCTCAATTTTAATATTTATCTTTATTTATTTGTTGGTTTACTTTCTTGGTTTTGTTAATAGATCAATAGTTTAATCAACTGACTCCAATGTGTACGACCTTTGGTGAACGTAGATCTTAGAAGCAACCTTTTTAGCTTTAACTTTAACGATGGCAGTCATTAAGGGAAGCACATGATTTTGTATCCTTATTTACTTACATTTCAGAAGTATTACTGTTGTTATGAATGTTATCTGTTTATAGCAGACGCTTTTATGATTTATTTTTCAGAAACAATTTTCCACGATGAAGGCTGTGTCACTTATGGTTATGTTTTGTGTTCTGCTTGCATTCCACAAAGAGATGATCGTCGAAGCTGGTATTTTGGCGAAAATGATGATGAAAATTCCGGTAGTGAAAAGAAAGCATGAAAGTTGCTGCTTGCTAATTAAATGTTTCTATCCAAATCATTGTGCAGCACAGTTTAGATATTTAAGGGGTTTGAGTTGTTGGTGCCGAAGATATGATAATTTTATAGAATTCTAATTAAGAGATAATGGTGGTTAAATCTAGGTTATGTTGACGTTTTAAAGCATATATGCTATATTTATATGCAACCTAACTACTGAAAGCATTGGTCAGTTGAAGTGGCGGACACATTCCAAAGATGCTCCTATGGGCATTTATTGTTTTTTTGTGCATATGGGATATATACCAAAACTCATGAGCTAGCCCATTAAAGATTATTTAAACGTGTGTATAATTATGAACGAACTAGTACTTTCTAGGACTCTTGTCACCCAATCCCTTACCTTTTGTATTATAATTAACGAGCTATCAACCAGTATTTTCTTGGAATCGTGTTATCTCATTTCGTTACTGAAAGAAAAACACCAAACATTCAATACATACACATGTTGATTTTCGATTGTACCATAAGCAATTCAGTATAGTGTACAGAATATATACTTAGAAACACATTTGAAGGATATTTAGATTCAGTTCCATCTCTTACATTTAATACATTAGAAACTAAACTAGTTATGCACGCATTTCATAGTACCAGACATCTGCAATCAAAATGAATGTTTGGTTTTAAAAGTAAGTAAGGGTGCAAATATCAGGAATCGATACAATCAAGTACCACACCTGACCCAGGATACCAATGGGAAAGTGACAAACTCACAGCAGACACCACAAACGAGAGCCATGCTTCAATGATTAAAGTACAGTGCATGTCCAAATGGTGCAACGTTCTATACTGAAAAGTTATATTGTCAAATGAATTTTAATATCCTTCAATTGTTTTTCTGAGTATAAATAACGATTTGTTCCAGACTGCGCTAAGCACATATAAACAAACCGATGGGATATGAATACTTACAACGAAGGCTCAGGCGAGTCTGTGCTAATGTACAAACTATCCAGAGCCCCCGCAGCTCACATGCATTTAGTATGGCTGTAGATGAAGTTTAGACCATCATTTAGACCTTCAGTTTCTCTGGATTTAGTTCTAGTGGTATACATGTATTAAGTAACAAATCACTGCGAGAGCGAGAATCTATTTCTTAAATATAATTTTTGTATCTATCTTAATTTCCTCTGGCTATCAGATATCTGATCATTATGAGAGATGAGTGTAAAATCGTGAATTTTGAAAAGAAAATGAGTCAGAAGTTTCAGCCATAGAGAGTTTTAGATCGAGGGCTGATCATAGTCGAGGGTTACATTTTGAGTGCACGGTTCCTTTCAGAACACATAACATTATGTCTTGTGAAATAAATAAAAAAAAGTTCAATAACGACTCTTAACGAGTCAGAAGTATCAGCCGATGTGCAATATAAATCTATAAACCACTAGTGGTTTACATATATCCGGGAAACGTTATGACGTCCATAGTAAAGCTGCGTACATAATAGAAAAAACGTTTTTTTCGCCAGAAATGAGATTTCAAAGTTATTTCAATGCCATATGATAAACATATTCTAACATTCGTACTCCTATATTATTGCATTTTTTAAACTCGTTGTGAAAAGGCGATAAAATGCTCGAGAAGCCTCGCAATTGTTTCGCTTTTCCTCAACTCGTTTAATAAATTCAATAACAAATGAACAACCATATAAGAACCTCTTCATTTTCGTACCATTGTTTTAAGCATAGTGCCAGCTCATTGTTAACGTATTGTTTAAGCGACTTTGGATTAGTCATGCATTATTGTACACGCACAGAAGAACGCATCTATGCAGTCAGAAATTTTATCGATAAACAATGCTGATCATTGAATTTATTTTGTTTCAAACAATAAATCCGCAGTCTGATAAGCGCCACTGTCATCGCTCTATGTATGAATGTAATAACTAAACTTGTCTGATGCTAAAACTGTAATGTCTCTTTAGCTGGGCAGCTTGGCTTTAAATTAAAATTTCTGATATAGCAAATAAGAAAATTAAGTGCAGAAAACTATATATATGCTTATAGCATGGTTTAGTTTGGTGATGCTATCACAAACATTGTTCTTGTTGTGGTAACTGAATGAAAAAAAAAATCAAATTAGCAACTGCAGAATATTCGAAAATTTATGCATGGTCTATTCATTTATCATTTCATTGTCATATTTCAAAATTGATTTGTCATGAAATTATGGGAAAACGTCCGCACACTGTGAACTAAGATATTTCAAATACATAGTTTTAGTGTAAATATATTTTTATACATCCGAATCTTTATATCAGGGGCTAAATTACCTCACCCACCAATTTTAAATGTGAGAGTACGTAATAGGTTAAATCAAGTGGTTGAGGCCGAAAGATTTGAAAGTGTGTTCTTATGTAGAAATGTGTGCTGAATTCAAAAATCAAACAAAAAAAATTGGCTGGTACGCGCAATGGAATACCCCCAGGGTATGCAATATCTCAAAGTAGCGCTAAAATGGGGGGGGGGGGGGTTACTCTTGCAGCTTTGAAATTTGCGTCGAAAATGTAAATATAAAGGATTAAACGTAGAAACCACGAATATACTGTGCATTGGACATAAATAATCAAACATACACACAAAACTATATCTGAATACATCTGTACTATACCTCTACAAAATTAACCTGATCCTGACCTTTATGCATGAATAAATTATTACCGTATTAACACCTAATATATAGTTTTTCGTGATGGATCGTGTGCAATCGGTAAATTTCGAGCAACTACGGAAATAATCGTCTTGGTACAATTGCGATCAGATCGGTTGATAACTCAATGAAGTCGTACTTTCCACGGTAGTCGTGTGGTTATCAGAATAGCTCCAGATACATAAATTGTGGGTTCGAATCCTGGTCGACCCAACTTTTTTATTTCATTTTTCTTTGTTTTCATGTCAAAGAAATGCACATAAACACAAAACATGTAAGTTCACGCTTTCTTTGAAAATGTAATGACTGACGACTTCTTGATGCTTGGAGTTAGAATTTAGTTTGTGAATATAGGTCTTCACTCGTGCTCTTGGCTCCAAAGCAAAATAAATCAGTTATAGCAGGTCGAAGCATTTCTCTAAAGAGCAGCAAGGAGGTCCATATATGAGCCACGACATGAGATTTCCAACAATGTGGTATGTGCGACATGCAAAGGGTCAGACCATCATGCACAGAGCTTTGCTAGTCACTTGAATATTCCATGGATGGTAAGCTACTAAATGAACAGCATTTAGTTTCAATTCTTAAAAGGAGGGTGCAGAGGCTCACCTATGCCTATTTGTGTCAAAATGCCTCATTGTTTGAAATCTCATGTCGCAGCTCATATTTTAAAAACTAAAGAGATGACAGGCGATAGTTGAAATATAGTGTTATGGATCCGACGAGAGTATGTTGTTGTCACAAAAGAGATCAAATTGATTAAAATAGAGAAAGATATTGCAAAAGGAGAAACTTAAATAAAAATAAAAACAAAAGTCTTTCCAATAGTTACAATAATAAATGTCGCGTACAGGATTCGAACTAACAACGAAGAGCTTAAAAATATAAGTGTGCAATATTCACGTGTTCTACCCGCTGAGCCACGCAGGCAGCTGATAGCCAATAGAGCATTATAGCGGTATATATAATTATTGTGTTAAAAAGTACCACGTGCATTTCCGTATTAGTTATACGATGGACGCCGAAGATATATTTAGAAGCTTTATCGGCTGTGAAATTATGTAAATGATAAAGGCCAGGATCAGGTTAATATTTTCAAGGTATACTAGAATGAATGTCTGCACCACTTAACAGTGAAAAATAATCATAATAGAGCCATGACATGAGATTTCCAACAATGTGGTATGTACGACGAGCAAAGGCTCATACCAGCCTGCGAATACGCGCAATCTGATCAGAGCCTTTGCTTGTCGCTTGAATATTCTATGACAATTAAGTCACCGGCCGAACAACATTTGGAATTTCTAAGCTTAAAAGGAGGCTGCACAGGCTCTTCTGGGTCTACACATGTCAAAATGCCACATTGTTGGAAATCTCATGTCGCGGCTCAATTATTTTACCTGTGTAAGAGTCCTGTAAGAAGAAGGGGGTTGGTTATGTCTGCATACTACGCATTTAAAGATATTTAAATTTTCAAAGTAATTGAATGAATCTTTAGATTTTGGCAACCGTTCATAGCCTCATGAACTATATAAATTTGATTTACAGCTGCCAAGCTCACTGGCCCGTGCATTGAATTCATTCGCCATAAATGACACTGGTGATGCGATTTACAGCGACCCACACATGAGTTGCACGTGCAAAACAAGCTTCTTGACAACTCCATTGGCGGTCGGAGTTCACACTGGCTGTTCGGCTTTTCCGTTTTACACTCCAACGAAACCGTTAATACGATTACATATTAAATACAAAACTGTTTTTCCTAAGATATAAATAATTTTTATATTTTAGATGTTTATAATAAAATGTAAATATAAGCAATAAAATCTATTTTTGGTCTGTTAATGCCCCAGTCACACACACACTTACGTACTTTGACGGAGAGTTACGGATCAAACCGCAGTCATCCGCAGAAAAATTGAGGGCGTGGCCTAATTTCCTGAGGCGTAGTTACCTACAGTTGCGGGTAGTTACGGATGGTTAAGGATAAATGCGAACGTCAACGGTTAGATGCGTTACTTTGAACCTGCACGATGCGGACAGATACCAATAGATACGGACTACTTCCCTTACATTACCTTCTTTTACCTTTAGATACGAGTACATGCGAATAGATACCCACAAATGCGGACTGTTGCGTATGCCAGCATCCAGCATCATCTGCGCCCGCCGTCCTCAGCATATCATGAAGTGTAATACACGCATTCACCATGATCTCTACATTCTGCAGCTGTTGTCGAAGGGTTGTGAGTAGGCAGCCCCAGCGATTGGCCATTATGCCAAAGGCATTCTCAACGCATCGTCTGGCGCGAGAAAGGCGATAAGTGAAGACTCGTCCTGTTCCAGAGGTGCTGCAGCGAACGGCTTCATCATCCACTCGTTTGGAGCAAATGCGTAAATACGGTATGGCTGGTCGTCACCTGGCAGAGGTCCCTGTTGTGGGATATCGATGGAGTTGGTTATGACTGCGTCTCGCAATGTCGACTCATTCCACAGCTGGGCATCATATGCTCTCTTGGGGCTCCAACTTGGACCCACGTAAACCTGTAGTTTGCGTCGAGGAGCGCAAGGAGCACAATTGAATGGTAACCCTTATAGTTGTAGAACTGGGACCCTCCATTTGTAGGACACCGTATGCGAATGTGCTTGCCATCCAAGGTACCTAGTACATGGGCTGGAGTAGCTTGCAGCAATCTCCTTCCTCCCTTCTGCTGTCGTAGGGTTGCTGACCACCTCATCGTCATACTCATCCCAAATCGCCAGGCAGACGTCGGGACTAAAATGGAGATGGTGTTGTGTGGAACATAGAATAGATCCATTAAAGACTTGTAGGTGGCGGAGTGTTATGGCCACCTCCAGTCCAACCTCCAGTGAGTCTCCATTCCATGTGTCTTCCTTGTGAAGTCTCGGCGTGATTCGCTCCACCAAGTCAAGGAACAACTGAGGGCTGAGGCGGGTAAAGTTGTGGAACGCCGCCACATCCTCGTTCCTCGAGAGCATCATGAGGTTTCCATACGCCCCTTGTTCTGGCCAAAGTGAGATCCAACGGCCAACCCACCACCTCCTTTGCCGACGACGTGCCACCCAGAGGCGCAAGAGCTGTGAATAGATGATAGTTAGGTTCATGTTGGACTGTATGGCTTAGTCTCAGCATGAGCAGTCTTTGTTCATTATTCATGGTTGTAAAACTGATAACTGATTTGATGCCAATACTATACAATAAACATATACATGTAGTTCTTAAAACCTTCCCAGAATGCTAAGTAAACATGCTTATCGAACGCAAGAGGTCGTAACAATACGTATTTATCCATATTCGAGCAACTATTCGCATCTCTCCGCAACGATCTGCATAAATAGGTATCTGTCTGTATTGGAACGCAAGCTCTCCGTGTGTAAACGTTAC
This sequence comes from Loripinus fragilis, assembly GCA_964019695.1. Lineage (NCBI taxonomy): Eukaryota > Metazoa > Mollusca > Bivalvia > Lucinida > Lucinidae > Loripinus > Loripinus fragilis. The sequence continues at coordinate 340,045 of CAXHUL010000501.1, forward strand.
TGAAAGTAACTGTCCGTAACAATTCGCTGAACGAGATAGTAACTTACCGTTACTAAAGGTAACGATCCGAATAAAACCGTATCAGTCCGCAACTCTGGGTCGTTTGCGGAGTGATAGGTTTTGATACGTTTAGTTACGGATGAGATACGGATAAGATACGTATACTTACGTATGAATGCCTAGAGTTACGTATTATTGCGTTTTGTTCATCCGCAGAACTTTTTTGATATTTTTCAAAATTTGGGCGCGGATGGAACAGGTCTTGCGGATAAGATACGAACTGTTACGGACTGTGCGGATGAGATACGTATAGTTACGGAATGCACGGATCGATGCGGATGGGCTTTACGTATCATCCGCAGAGTCCGTAAGTGTGTGTGTGACTGGGGCATAATGGAATCATGAATACTTCGGGTCTCTTGCAAAGTTAACTTGAAGCCCTTCACTAACTTTGCAAGAGACCCGAAATATTCATGATTCCATAAACATTCCAAAAATTGAATACATTTCTTACACTACCGCCCATCTATTTGTCCTTGTCGAATTCGCGTTGAAAACGCATTAAAAACGCACGTAAAACGCATTAGTTTTCCAACGCGAATTTCGAAAATCCAATCAAAGCCCACTATCCATATGCGTTGAACTGCAGTGCAACGCATTTACCTGTTAACCAATTAATAACTCAAGTATAGCAACGCAGTTCAACGTACAATTCGCGTTGAAACGCATGGTTGAACAGCCAATCAAAAAGGTTCAAGAGCGTTGCCAGATCTGTTACGTGTAAATCAATGATTATTTCATTATTGAAACCAAGACAACAGCGAAAACATTTTCCCCACAATGCGCTTTGTTTATTGTTTCCTTTTCTTTTTTGTGTCAATGGCACTCCCTCATTTTTGGCCATCGTTGCCAGATATTTCATGTCAGCTGACTTCACATCCCATTGCATTTGTTTAACATCGGTTACAATTCCACTATGTGGACCAGTTCATCATGTTCAGTCCAACCATATCAAACAGGTTCGTGGATCTTTGTTATCAGGCCTAGGGATCAGGTTTCAGAACCTGAACCTGCTGCATTTTGATCAAATAACTGGCTTGAAGTCTTTATCGATCTATCTCTTCTTACTGGCTCAATTAAATTTAGGTCTTCAGATGGATAGGCTCCCAGTCCAAGCCTCACAGGAGGCACTGTGTTCGGAGAGAGAGAGAGAGAGAGAGAGTAGGCTGTTTAAACTGTGTCGGAACCTACCTGCCCGGCACTGTGTTGTAGGGGTGCAGGCTGCTTTAGTAATGTAGGAACCTACCTGCCGGGCACAGTGTAACAGGGGTGCAGCTGTATAAGCGGTGTCTGAACCTACCTGCCGGGCACTGTGTTACATGCAGTGATGCAGGCTGTTTAAGTAGTATAGGAACCTACCTGCCAGGCACTGTGTTGCAGGGGTGCAGACTGTTAAAGCAATGTTGGAGTCTACCTGCCGGGCACTGTGTTGCAGGGGTGCAGACTATTTCAGCAATGTCTGAACCTACCTGCCGGGCACTGTGTTGCAGTGGTGCATGGTGTTTAAGAAGTGTCGGAACATACCTGCCCGGCACTGTGTTGCAGGGGTGCAGACTGTATAAGTGGTGTCGGAACCTACCTGCTGGGAACTGTTTTACAGTGGTAAGGGCTGTTTAAGCGGTGTCAGAACCTACCTGCCGGGCTATGTGTTACAGTGGTGCAGACTGTTAAAGCAATGTCGGAACCTACCGCCCGGGCACTATGTTACAGTGGTGCAGGCTGTTTAAGCAATGTCAGAACATACCTGCCGGGCACTGTATTACAGTGATGCAGACTGTTTAAGCAATGTCAAAACCTACCTGCCGGGCACTGTGTTACAGTAGTGCAGACTTTTTAAGTGGTGTCAGAACCTTCATGCCGGGCACTGTGTTACAGTGGTGCAGACTGTTTAAGCGGTGTCAGAACCTACCTGCCGGGCACTGTGTTACAGGGGTGCAAACTGTTTAAGCAGTGTCAGAACCTACCTTCCGGGCACTGTGTAACAGTGGTGCAGACTGTTTAAGCAGTGTCGGAACCTACCTGCCGGGCACTGTGTTACAGTTCGGATGACATATTAAGCGGTGTCAGAACCTACCTGCCGGGCACTGTGTTTCAGTGGTGAAGGCTGTTAAAGCGGTGTCGGAACCTACCTGCCGGGTACTGTGTTACAGTGGAGCAGGCTGTTTAAGTAAAAATAAACCAGTTTTAGATAATTCTGATTTTTGTTTAATAATTTTGATACGAAAATAAGACCAAATTCAGATTTTCAAAATCCTTTTTCTTTAGAAATAAAGATATCTCTGTTTTTGCCTGTATTGAGTTAAAACTGTTTAAGCAGTGTCAGAACCTACCTACCGGGCACTGTGTAACAGTGGTGCAGACTGTTTAAGCGGTATCCGAACCTACCTGCCGGGCACTGTGTTACAGTGGTGCAGACTGTTTAAGCATTTTCAGAACCTACCTGCCGGGCACTGTGTTGCAGGGGTGCAGACTGTATAAGCGGTGTTGTAACCTACCTGCCGGTCACTGTGCTACAGTGGTGCAGGCTGTTTAAGCGGTGTCAGAACCTTCCTGCCGAGTACTGTGTTACAGTGGTGCAGGCTGTTTAAGCAATGTCAGAACCTACCTGCCGGTCACTGTGTTACAGTGGTGCAGACTGTTTAAGCAATTTGAGAACCTACCTGCCGGGCACTGTGTTACAGGGGTGCAGGCTGTTCAAGTAGTGTCAGAATCTACCTGCTGGGCACTAGGTTACAGTGGTGAAGGCTGTTTTAGCAATGTCGGAGTCTACGTACCGGGCACTGTGTTACAGGGGTGCAGGCTGTTAAAGCGGTGTCGGAACCTACCTGCAGGGCACTGTGTTGCAGTGTTGCAGGCTGTTTAGGTAGTGTCAGAACCTACCTGCCAGGCTCTGTGTTACAGTGGTGAAAGCTGTTTTAGCAATGTTGGAACCTACCTGCCGGGCACTGTGTTACAGTGATGCAGGCTGTTTAAGCATTGTCGGAACCTACCTGCCAGGCACTGTGTTACAGGGGTGCAGGCTGTTATAGCATTGTCTGAACCTACCTACCATGCACTGTGTTGCAGGGGTGCAGGCTGTTTAAGCAATGGCAGAACCTACCTGCCGGGCACTGTGTTACAGGGGTGCAAACTGTTTAAGCAGTGTCAGAACCTACCTTCCGGGCACTGTGTAACAGTGGTGCAGACTGTTTAAGCAGTGTCGGAACCTACCTGCCGGGCACTGTGTTACAGTTCGGATGACATATTAAGCGGTGTCAGAACCTACCTGCCGGGCACTGTGTTTCAGTGGTGAAGGCTGTTAAAGCGGTGTCGGAACCTACCTGCCGGGTACTGTGTTACAGTGGAGCAGGCTGTTTAAGTAAAAATAAACCAGTTTTAGATAATTCTGATTTTTGTTTAATAATTTTGATACGAAAATAAGACCAAATTCAGATTTTCAAAATCCTTTTTCTTTAGAAATAAAGATATCTCTGTTTTTGCCTGTATTGAGTTAAAACTGTTTAAGCAGTGTCAGAACCTACCTACCGGGCACTGTGTAACAGTGGTGCAGACTGTTTAAGCGGTATCCGAACCTACCTGCCGGGCACTGTGTTACAGTGGTGCAGACTGTTTAAGCATTTTCAGAACCTACCTGCCGGGCACTGTGTTGCAGGGGTGCAGACTGTATAAGCGGTGTTGTAACCTACCTGCCGGTCACTGTGCTACAGTGGTGCAGGCTGTTTAAGCGGTGTCAGAACCTTCCTGCCGAGTACTGTGTTACAGTGGTGCAGGCTGTTTAAGCAATGTCAGAACCTACCTGCCGGGCACTGTGTTACAGTGGTGCAGACTGTTTAAGCAATTTGAGAACCTACCTGCCGGGCACTGTGTTACAGGGGTGCAGGCTGTTCAAGTAGTGTCAGAATCTACCTGCTGGGCACTAGGTTACAGTGGTGAAGGCTGTTTTAGCAATGTCGGAGTCTACGTACCGGGCACTGTGTTACAGGGGTGCAGGCTGTTAAAGCGGTGTCGGAACCTACCTGCAGGGCACTGTGTTGCAGTGTTGCAGGCTGTTTAGGTAGTGTCAGAACCTACCTGCCAGGCTCTGTGTTACAGTGGTGAAAGCTGTTTTAGCAATGTTGGAACCTACCTGCCGGGCACTGTGTTACAGTGATGCAGGCTGTTTAAGCATTGTCGGAACCTACCTGCCAGGCACTGTGTTACAGGGGTGCAGGCTGTTATAGCATTGTCTGAACCTACCTACCATGCACTGTGTTGCAGGGGTGCAGGCTGTTTAAGCAATGGCAGAACCTACCTGCCGGGCTCTATGTTACAGTGGTGCAGACTGTTTAAGCGGTGTCGGAACCTACCTGCCTGGTACTGTGTTATAGTGGGGAAGACTGTTTAAGCGGTGTCGGAACCTACCTGCCGTGCACTGTGTTAAAGTGGTGAAGGCTGTTTTAGCAATGTCGGAGTCTACCTGCCGGGCACTGTGTTACAGTGGTAAAGGCTGTTTAAGAAGTGTCAGAACCTACCTACCGGGCATCTGTGTTGCAGGGGTGCAGACTGTTTCAGCAATGTCAGAACCTACCTGCGGGGCACTGTGTTGCAGGTGTGCAGACTGTTTAAGTAGTCTCAGAACCTACATGCCAGAACTGTGTTACAGTGGTGCAGGCTGGTTAAGCAGTGTCGGAACCTACCTGCCGCGCACTGTGTTACAGTTGTGCAGGCTGTTTAAGCAATGTCAGAACCTACCTGCTGGGCACTGTGTTACAGTAGTGCAGACTTTTTAAGTGGTGTCATAACCTACATGCCGGGCACTGTGTTACAGTGGTGCAGACTGTTTAAGCGGTGTCAGAACCTACCTGCCAGGCACTGTGTTACAGGGGTGCAAACTGTCTAAGCAGTGTCGGAACCTACCTACCGGGCACTGTGTTACAGTGGTGCAGACTGTTAAAGCGGTGTCAGAACCTACCTGCCGGGCTCTGTGTTACAGTGGTGCAGACTGTTTAAGCGGTGTCGGAACCTACCTGCCGGGCACTGTGTTACAGTGGGGAAGACTATTTAAGCAGTGTCAGAACCTACCTGCCGTGCACTGTGTTACGGTGGTGAAGGCTGTTTTAGCAATGTCAGAGTCTACCTGCCAGGCACTGTGTTACGGTGGTAAAGACTGTTTGCGAAGTGTCAGAACCTACCTACCGGGCACCTGTGTTGCAGGGGTGCAGACTGTTTCAGCAATGTCAGAACATACCTGCCAGGCACTGTATTACAGGGGTGCAGACTGTTTCAGTAGTGTCAGAACCTACCTGCCAGAACTGTGTTACAGTGGTGCAGGCTGGTTAAGTGGTGTCGGAACCTACCTGCCGGGCACTGTGTTACAGTGGTGCAGGCTGTTTAAGCAATGTTAGAACCTACCTGCTGGGTACTGTGTTACAGGGGTGCAGTCTGTTTAAGTAGTGATGGAACCTACCTACCAGGCACTGTGTTACAGTGATGCAGGCTGTTTAAGTGGTGTCAGAACCTACCTGCCGGGCACTGTGTTACAGTGGTGCAGGCTGTTTAAGCGGTGTCGGAACCTACCTGCGGGGCACTGTGTTACAGGGGTGCAGGCTGTATAAGCCGTGTCGGAACCTACCTGCTTGGCACTTTGTTACAGTGGTGCAGGCTGTTTAAGTAGTGTCAGAACCTACCTGCCATAGACTGTGTTACAGTGGTGAAAGCTGTTTCAGCAATGTCGGAGTCTACCTGCCGGGCACTGTGTTACAGTGGTACAGACTATTTAAGCGGTGTCGGAACCTACCTGAAGGGCACTGTGTTACAGTGGTGCAGACTGTTTAAGCCATGTCGGAACCTACCTGCGGGGCACTGTGTTACAGTGATGCAGACTGTTTAAGCGGTGTCTGAACCTACCTACCGGACACTGTGTTACAGTGGTGCAGGCTGTTTAAGCTATGTCAGAACCTACCTGCGGGGCACTGTGTTACAGTGATGAAAGCTGTTTTAGCAATTTCAGAACCTACATGGCGGGTACTGTGTTACAGTGGTGAAAGCTGTTTTAACAATGTCAGAACCTACCTACCGGGCACTGTGTTATGGTGGTGCAGACTGTTTAAGCAATGTTGGAGTCTACCTGCTGGGCACTGTTTTTACAGTGGTGAAAGCTGTTTTAGCAATGTCGGAGTCTACCTGCTGGGCACTGTGTTGCAGGGGTGCAGGCTGATTAAGTAATGTCAGAACCTACCTGCCGGGCACTGTGTTACAGTGATGAAAGCTGTTTAAGCAAAGTCGCAGTCTACATGCAGGGCACTGTGTTACAGTGATGCAGGCTGTTTAAGCAGTGTCCGAACCTACCTGCCGGGCACTGTGTTACAGTGGTGCAGGCTGTTTAAGCTGTATGAGAACCTACCTTCCGGGCACTGTGCACACAGGGTGCAAACTGTTTAAGCAGTGTCGGAACCTACCTACCGGGCACTGTGTTACAGTGGTGCAGGCTTTTTAAGCGGTGTCAGAACCTACCTGCCAGGCACTATGTTACAGTGGTGCAGGCTTTTTAAGCGGTGTCGGAACCTACCTGCCGGGCACTGTGTTACAGTGGTGCAGACTGTTTAAGCGGTGTCGGAACCTACCTGCCGGGCACTGTGTTACAGTGGTGAAAGCTGTTTTAGCAATGTCGGAGTCTACCTGCTGGGCACTGTGTTACAGTTATGCAGACTGTTTAAGAAGTGTCGGAACCTAACTGCCGGGCACTGCATTGCAGGGGTTCAGGCTGTTTAAGCTTGCAGGGGTTCAGGCTGTTTAAGCGGTGTCCGAACCAACCTGCCAGGCACTGTGTTGCAGGGGTGCAGACTGTTTAAGCGGTTTCGGAAGTTACCTGCAAGCACTGGTTTGCAGGGGTGCAGGCTGGTTAAGTGGTGTCCGAACCAACCTGCCAGGCACTGTGTTGCAGGGGTGCAGGCTGTTTAAGCGGTTTCTGAAGTTACCTGCAAGCACTGGTTTGCAGGGGTGCAGGCTGGTTAAGCGGTGTCGGAACCTCCCTCCGCGGCACTGTGGGGCTTGGGTGCAGGCTGTTTAAGTGGTGTTGGAAACTACCTCCCGGGCACTGTGGGGCAGGGGTTTAGGCTGTTTAAGCGGTTTCTGAAGTTACCTGCAAGCACTGGTTTGCAGGGGTGCAGGCTGGTTAAGCGGTGTCGGAACCTCCCTCCGCGGCACTGTGGGGCTTGGGTGCAGGCTGTTTAAGTGGTGTTGGAACCTACCTCCCCGGCACTGTGGGGCAGGCTGTTAAAGCGGTGTAGGAACCTACCTCAAGGGCACTGTTGGGCC